>CM065639.1:38785264-38899284 GCA_033220585.1 Dipteronia sinensis | reverse complement strand
ATCTAGCTATGGCTCAACCTATTACGAATGTAGCCATCCTAGGGTGTATAGTGATGGCTTCTAATTCCCTCACAAGTGGCCGACCTAGGATGTATAGTGAAGGCCACCCGTTTGAGATTGTATGAGGCTCGAGGTTGTCAATCGAATTCTACTCGAAGGTTAGTTCTTGTAAAATCACTAAAGTAGCCAACCTAGGGTGTATATTGGAGGCTTCTAATTCTATCACAAGTGGCTAACCTAGGGTGTATAGTGAAAGCCACTAATTCAAGATTAGATTAAGGGCATGGTTGTAGAGCCAGATTTTCGGAAATCCTTCCATTCAATGGAGCATTAGACAACCTAATTGCCTACTCAAGTAATCCAAATCAATCATGCAAAAAGGGTGTATCCAAGCAAATCAATAATGGAAATCAATTCAAGCAATGGAATAAAATATAGAGATAGAATAAATATAACACATAGAGTTTATTTACAAAGCCCAAATATCCATCAAACAAATAACATCAACCCCATAGTGGGGTATTTCAGCTACTCATGTTCTATTATTAACCAAGAGTAAACCCTTGAAGATTGATCTCCTTCCTTGAAGCTTGAATCCAAGTCTCCTAGTTGCCTTTGATTGAGTAGAGATGGTTTGGATGATAGGGAGATGTGTTTCTAGCTTAAACTACAAGTGTTGGGAGATATGACAGTTCTTTGGTTCGTTCCCCTGCTTTTCTATTTATAGGGGATGGAAAAATAGGTCACTTAAGCTTGAAAACAGAAGCTGTCGCGAGCAGAGTGCAAGTGGAGTGCGGGTGAATTACCCGCACTGTACCCACACTGTATGGGTTATCTTCATTTTCAGCTCTCAGATCTGGGAAATAGTGCGGGTGGAGTGCGGTTGGATTACCCACACTTGACTCGCACTTGACCCGCACTTGACTCGCACTTGACTCGCACTTTACTGTCAGGTGCATAATTCACTCCTCTGTCTTGAGCAATAGTACGGGTGGAGTGCGGTTGGATTACCCGCACTGTACCTGCACTCTACTGTCAGGTGCAAATCCATTCTTCTGTCTGGAGCAACAGTGCGGGTGTAGTACGGTTGGATGACCCGCACTGTACCCACACTCTAATTTCAGGTGCAACTCAGCTTCTCTGGCTTTGGCAACAGTGCGGGTGAATTGCGGTTGGATGACACGCACTAGACCCACACTGTAACTCTTCTACTGTATCAGGTCCCGGCTATGAGCATGAGTGCGGTTAGAGTGCGGTTGCGACCCGCACTTGACCCGCACTGTAGAGTTGCTTATGATCCTTTGTCTTTCCTTTTGCCCCTTTTCTGCCGGAACCACCCTAAAACGTTTCTAACACCAGAATTACATCGATTGCCTGCAATTATCACCAACGAGCCTATTAGACATAAAATGTACAGAAAATACACATAAGAACGAGACAAAGGAATAGGAATGAGGGCTGAAATATACAACAATTTAGGCACGATCAGTCGCCTAAAACACAGTGGGAAAAACCTAAGTCTAAGGCGACTTGTCAGGCGACATGCACAAGTGGCCTTGCATGTCGCCTAACCTACTGTGCAGCCCATCAACTCCAAAATGCAAGAAGTGTGTGTGTGCAACCATACATGCATGTCAATACAAATGAATAGAATGTGAGTGTGTGCAACTAAAACCTCTTCAAAGAGAATTAAGCATGTGATTTACCTTTGAAGTGCTCTTTAGAGAGATGATGTCCTTGAAGCTTGATCACACCCAATGAGCCTAATTTACCCTTACAAAATTAATCCCCAATGTGGTTTGTCAACGAAATAAGCCAATCAAAATATGAGGAACTTACATATATATATATATATGATATATATTTTGATAACAAAAACAAGAAGCACACACGCATCACTAGACTTTCAATTTGCATGGGATACAAATTGTGGTGCATGAATATTTTGGATATAATTTTTTTGAAAAACGTAACCTGATAAATAGATAAGAGAAGCACACAAAGCAAATATATAAGTGTTTGTATAGGATACAAATATGGTGTTGTGAATCAATAGAATTTGCATTAGATGAAATTCTGGTGTGCACGTGAAAAGAAAAAGAGACCAGGTCTCTCAAATTGTTTTTAAAAAAGGCAATTAAAGCATGGGTTAATTGAACACACAAGATAGAGATCAGGTCAAGATTTTACAAGTGTGTGCGGTGCAAGTGTTGCACAGTGAACAAAAGAAATTTTTTCTTCTTCTTCTTATTTTCTCTACATCCTCCTAAGTTCTTGAGTACGTGACGCGCCCACAGGCAGTTACCAGTTCTGAGAATAACTAGGAAGATCAGTGGTATATGTTGCCAAAGCCAGAGAAGCTGAGTTGCACCGGACGTTAAAGTGTGGGTACAGTATGGGTCATCCAACCGCACTCCACCCGCACTGTTGCCAAACCAGAGAAGTTGAAGTTGCACCTGACATTAGAGTGCAGGTAACAGTGTGGGTCATCCACCAGCACTCCACCCGCACTATTGCTCAAAACAGAGGAGGGATTTTGCACCTGATAGTACAATGCGACTCAAGTGCGACTACAGTGCGGGTCGAGTGCGAGTCAAATGCAGGTAATCCAACCGCACTCCACCCGCACTATTGCCCAGATCAGAGACCTGAAGATGAAGAAAACCCTTACAGTGGGGGTACAGTGCGGGTAATTCACCCGCACTCCACCCGCACTCTGCGCGCGACAGTTTCTGGTTTCGAGCTTAAGTGACCTATTTTTCCATCCTCTATAAATAGAAAAGGATGGGAACGAACCAAAAGATCACCATACCTCCCAACACTTGTATTCTAAGCTAGTAACACATCTCCCTCTTATCCAAACAATCTCTACTCAATCAAAGGCAACTAGGAGACTTGGATTCAAGCTACAAGGAAGGAGATCAATCTTCAAGGGTTATCTCTACTCTCTCTCTTAGTTATTAGTTTGTAATAGAACATGAGTAGCTAAAATACCCCACTATGGGGTTGATGTTATTTGTTTGATGGATATTTTGGGCTTTGTAAATAAACTCTATGTGTTATATTTATTCTATCTCTATGTTTTATTCCATTGCATTAATTGATTTCCATTATTGATTTGCTTGGATACACTCTCTTTGCATGATTGATTTTGATTACTTGAGTAGGCAATTAGGTTGTCTAATGCTCCATTGAATGGAAGGATTTCTGGAAATCCGGCTCTATAACCATGCCCTTAATCTAATCTCGAATTAGTGGCTTTCACTATACATCCTAGGTTAGCCACTTGTGAGAGAATTAGAAGCCTCCACTATACACCCTAGGTTGGCTACTTTAGTGATTTTACGAGAACTAACCTTCGAGTAGAATTCGGTTGATAACCTCGAGCCTTATCCAATCCCAAACTGGCGATCTCAGTGGATGACACCCGTGCTTACCGCTTTGCTTGTATTTATACTTGTGAACGCATCGCATAGGTTTTATAAATTGTTTTGACGGACAGTTTTCTGACTGCAAAAACCTTCTCATCAAATGGCGCCGCTGCCGGGGATCGGTGTGCGTAGTACTGATTAGATTAGTTTTAATACTATTAGTTTATTAGTTGTTTTTAGTTTTGTTAGTTTCTTTTTATTACTTTGGTAGTTTTTGTTTTTGTTTGTTTTAGGACTCTATGGATTCCTTTTGGCAAAATTCAGAGTCAAGCTACGAGCCTAACAAGAATGCCTACAACTCGTCATTGCAGTCAAATTCCGTTGAAGATCAACTACAAAATTTCATAAAGAATCATGTGCGGGAGACTGAGCAAATGATAGCTTCCCAACAAGAGACTCAAGCCTTCATAGAAGAGAAAACCACCTAAATGCTCGAATCCGCCCAGCAGTCCACCCCGATAAATCAGAGTTGTTTCCAAGTTAAAGCAGCCAAACCGGTGGATTCCTCCAATTTCTCAAAAGAAGACATGTATAAGCTCTGAATAGAATTTGAAGTGGAGCAAAGCAAGAGATTGGATGAGATGGACAGGATGATCAAGATGAACCAAGAGCTTATGAGCGTGAGCACAGAGCTAGTGTTGGAAAGGGGTGTGTTGAAGGAAGAGAATGAAGCACTTCAAGAGAGAGAAGCCTTGGAAATGGAAAAGGCGAGTAATCTCCAAGAGTTGAACAAGAAACTATTATCTGAAGTGAAGATGCTCAGGGTTGAGAATGGTACTCTTAAGAAGATCAATGGCGAAGTCTCCAACATGAACAAAGAATTAGAAGAACAAATTGAAAGATTTGAAGCCGAAAAGAGTGCCGCATCGAAGGCTTTGGAGAACTTAGTGGGGCTATCAAAAGATTTTGAAGATGAGATAGCTCACAAGTCAATGAAGATGCAAATGGAGGTTGATCAAAAAGCCAATGCCTTAGAGGAAGCAAAGGTAGCACTAAGAAAAAAGGAGGCGGAGGTCAAGGCGTTACAAGTAAAAGAAATCAAACGTCCTCAAGACCACGCATCAAAGGGGAGTTTCTCTAACTCTCATATCTTTTGCTATGCATGTTCTAAGATAGATCACTTTAAGGCTAAAAATTACAAGCCAAATCAACATAGGAAAACTAGAGGTCCTAGGAATAGATGGAGTCCACCTAGGGTCAAGCAAAT
Organism: Dipteronia sinensis; assembly: GCA_033220585.1. NCBI lineage: Eukaryota > Viridiplantae > Streptophyta > Magnoliopsida > Sapindales > Sapindaceae > Dipteronia > Dipteronia sinensis. The sequence continues at coordinate 38,894,646 of CM065639.1, read as the reverse complement.
ATGGGTAAGGAAAGACCAAGTACACTTATATAGAAACATGTTAAAGGAAAAGATAATGAAGTCACCTAAATTTATTTGGGTAGTGAAAAATAGGGAATTTCCTAACTTTGTCAAACCACCCTTAGAGGACCCTAGCCTCTCCATGAATGCATCCCATTGAATGATTTTGATGCATGTAGTTAGTTTTATGTTTTATGTTGTTTAAATTCAATAAAGTGTGATGTTGGGATAGTTTGGTTAGAATGTTATATTTTGTGGATATTTGCACATTGAATTTATTGATTATATTTGTGGATGAAAGAGCCGGAGGCTCTTGTGCAAGTAGGAATGCATGTGCTTTATATTGTTTAATCCGGTTTGGGGGGTTCATGCCCCATTCCGTCATTTTTGATAAAATGCATGATGTTAAGCTTGACTTGTGCTTCAATGATATATTGCATGAATTGCCTTTATTTTGTGAGCCTTGTTTGAGTCATTTTTTTTATTTTGTTGGGGCATTGATTGTGTTTGATTAGTGCCTAGGTTTGTTTGAGTCATGTTAGGTGCATGCCGCTAGGCCAGATTCTCTTGTCTTCAACATTGAGGACAATGTTGGGTTTTGGTTTGGGGGTGTTGATGCCTTTTTGAGTCGTCTTTTGTGTCTTGAGTCATTATTGTGTCTTATTTTCGAAAAAGTTGCTGCTTAGCCATAATTTAAGCTTATTTAGCTTGGTGAGATACCTGGAGCATAGTGTTTGTGGCGAATGTGTGTATGCTTTGTGTGCTTATTCAATAACTCTTAGTCAATTTAGGGGTCTCACTTGCACTTCATGGGCTAGTCCCATCTTCTAGTGTCCAAGTTTAGGGAACTCGGTGCTCAAGCGCCTTGTTCTAATAGTGGAGATTTCCCTTGTGAGATCACATACACAAGCCAAAAGAGTGTATATTTGAGGGAAAATGTTTTTCAAATCTATAAACACTATTCAAACACCATGCATAGTCTCACTACATCAAAAATCATCATTTGTCATTGAACATGCATCATATATGTGGACTGTTTGACAGAAACTTTTATTCCCTTGGTAGATTGATCCTTTGAAGTGATATTAGGCAATGTGTGTTTTAGCCACTCAAAAAGAAAGCCTAAATACTTCCCATTCCCGTAATATGTGTGCTCCCAAGCCAATTTTGAAGCCAAACACATATAGACTTTTCCTTTCTACACCCACGTTATCCATAACCCAAGCAACCTAAACACTTAGCCAACCCTCTCTTAAGTGATCTTGTTGAGGCTTAGGAATCTAGAGTTGTGCTTTAATTTGATAAATGGCATGTACCTAGGCAAGAATAATGAGTTGTTAAAATGTGCATAGTAAAAAGGCATGAAAAGAAAAGAAAAGAAAAGAAGCAAAAAGTAACAAAAGATAAATACGCTTCAAATGCCTTGTGTAAATTTTAAATGCTACTCAAATGGGTAACATGAGTAGTTAAAGATTGCACGTAGAGTCTAATTGTATGCATGGACACCATATTGTATTTGGAAGTGGAGTTGCACGAGAAATTAAATGTATAAGTGTAGAATGTATTGCCTTAACTTGGTTGATTAGTGCTTGTGCCTAAATTCTCATTTTTCTAATCACCATTCACCGTGGCCACGTTACAACCACATGGAAAGACCTAATTGATCTTAGGGACATCTAGATTGGGAATATCAGTTGATGAATGCTCTTTCCACGTTCATGACACGTGATTCTTTCATTAGACTCACTCACTGAAAACAGCGTTTATTATACACTAAATGTATGCAACTAAGTTGATTCAGTTACATAAATTCATTGGCATACATGTTGCATGAGTGTGAACCTAGGTTCTGAGAGGAAAGATAAGAGAAAATCCATGTGAGAACTTAGTGTCGAAGCGAATTATGCTCGAGGTGTGAGAGTGAGTAGTTTCTGAGGCGCGGGCATTTTAAGTGTGGGATTCGTGTTGTGCTAGTTTCCCTTGAGGTGCCTTCGAGTTGTTTAGAACATTTTGCATATGCTCATTCCACACTCCCATATTGTTTTTGCGTATCTCTCTGCTATTTGGTTCTGCAGCAAGTTTTTCTTTGTGTCTAGGGAGTCCTTAGTTTGAGTCATTTTTAGTTTGTCTTATTTTGTTTTAGATTATGTTTGCTCGAGGACGAGCAAAGGTTTGGTTTGGGGGTGTTTGATCGTGCCTAAATTGTTGTATATTTCGGCCCTCATTCCTATTCTTTTGTCTCGTTCTCGTGTGTATTTTCTATATATATTATGTCTTTTATGTCTAATAGGCTCATTAGTGCTAATTGCAGGCAATTGATGTAATTCGGGGTTTGGAAGCATGTTGTAGTGATTCTGGCAGGAAAGGGGCAAAAGGAAAGACAAAGGATCATAAAGCAGCTCTACAGTGCGGGTCAAGTGCAGGTCGCAACCGCACTCCAACCGCACTGCAACCACACTCATGATCATAGCCGGGACTTGATACAGGAGAAGAGTTACAGTGCGGGTCATCCAACCGCACTCCACCCGCACTGTTACCAAAGCCAGAGAATCTGAGTTGCACCTGACGTTAAAGTGCGGGTACAGTGCGGGTCATCCAACCGCACTCCACCCGCACTGTTGCCAAACCAGAGAAGTTGAAGTTGCACCTGACATTAGAGTGCGGGTACAGTGCGGGTCATCCAACCGCACTCCACCCACACTGTTGCCAAACCAGAGAAGTTGAAGTTGCACCTGACATTAGAGTGCGGGTCATCCACCAGCACTCCACCCGCACTATTGCTCAAAACAGAGGAGGGATTTTGCACCTGATAGTACAGTGCGACTCAAGTGCGACAACAGTGCGGGTCTAGTGCGAGTCAAATGCGGGTAATCCAACCGCACTCCACCCGTACTATTGCCCAGATCAGAGACCTGAAGATGAAGAAAACCCTTACAGTGCGGGTACAGTACGGGTAATTCACCCGCACTCCACCCGCACTCTGCGCGCGACAGTTTCTGGTTTCGAGCTTAAGTGACCTATTTTTCCATCCTCTATAAATAGAAAAGGATGGGAACGAACCAAAAGATCACCATGATGATCCTATGGTCATCACTGTGCAAATAGCTAACAATTTGGTCTATCGTGTCTTGATTGACACAGGTAGCAGCGTTGATATTCTCTTCAAGAGTGCTTTGGAGCAATTCAACTTAAAGAGACCTTGTTACTATAGCTGCACTACCCCATTATAATTCACAAGAGACTCGCTGGTTCCTACCGGATCAATGATCTTACCAGTGATAGTAGGGACAGCGCCGCTCCAGCAGAACCTGATGACAGACTTCGTTGTGGTAGACACCCCATCCGCCTACAACACCATCTTGGGAAGACCTTACCTGTCTGCCCTCAAGGTGGTCTTGTCGATATACCATAACATCCTAAAATTCCGAGTAGGAGACAAGGTGGGTGAAGTGCTAGGGGACCAGCAGGCTGCACGCAAGTGCTATGCAGTATCTACCAACCCAGCAGCGCTGGCTAAGCAATGTGTACAGATAACCATTAATCAAAATCACCAGTTCTCAGAGGAAGATTTTGAAGATGAAACTAATTCAGTAGAGAAGGAGAATGAGATAGAGTCCCCGGGTATGGAGGTCAGAGAAGAAGAAGACAAAGGATGGGCAAATGGTCGTCCTGCAGACGAGTTTGAGGAAATATCTATTAGGAAAGATGGACCTTCCAAGACAGTCAGGATAGGTTCGACATTAGAGGCGGGAGTGAAGGAAGATCTGGTAAAGCTTATACAAGAATATAATGACATATTTGCATGGAGTCATGAGGAGATGCCAGGGATACCAGTTACCTTAGCAGCTCACAAGCTGGCGGTAGATCCCACCTTCAAGCCAGTCAAACAGAAGAGAAGGCATTTCAACCAAGAGAGAAATGTCGCAGTACAAGAGGAAGTAAACAAACTACTAAAGGCAAAAATTCATCAGGGAGTCTCGGTACCCCGAGTGGATTGCCAACGTAGCCTTGGTGACCAAAGCAAACAGGAAGTGGCGCATGTGCGTTAACTACACTGATCTTAACCGCGCCTGCTTGAAGGATATTTTCCCGTTACCAAAAATCGATCAATTGGTTGATTCGACCGTAGGTAACAAAATTCTAAGCTTTATGGACGCCTTCTCGGGGTACAACCAGATTATGATGCACCCCGATGATCAGAATAAAACCAGCTTCATAACTGGACAAGGCTTATACTGTTACAAGGTTATGCCCTTCGGGCTCAAAAATGCAGGGGCTACCTATCAACGCCTAGTCAATCATTTGTTTAGAGAGCTAATAGGAAAGTCAATGGAGGTATACATTGATGACATGGTCACCAAGTCCCAGGTAGCCGAGCAGCACCAGGATCACGTCCGTCAAACTTTTCAAATTGTCAGAGAAATTGAGATGCGTTTAAACCCTGCAAAGTATGTGTTAACAGTCATTTTTGGCAGGGTCCAAAGAAGAATTTTCCATCCAGCAGGTACCTAGTAGGACCTAGATCAGAACCGATACCTAGATACCGGGGATGCTGTACATCATGAACCGGAAAGAAGTCAGTACCATATCTCACAGTCTACCAGGTACCAAGCAAGGCTATACCATGATACCTCCTACCTGATTCCTAGATACCACAATACCTCCTACCTGGTACCTAGGTACCGTGACATCTACCCGGTACCCAAGTATCGGGATATCAGTCTAGAATCTAACCAGAATGTGTATTCTACCCGCCAAGTAAGAAGAATGGAACCAGGAATAGGTACCAGCATGCTAGAACAAGCGCCACGCCAGCCAGCACTCCGGTACACCAGTGTACCATACCACCGGGATATAGAGTCAGAATTCTCCTTCAGGCAACATAAAAGAGAAAGTTGACCTCTCTTGTAAATTAATGGACATAATTAACACCATTAATGAGGGAATCAGTCAACTCCATTAATGGCCATTCACAACTCCATTAATGAAGGAATCAGTCAACTCCATTAATGGCCATTCACAACGCCATTAATGAGGGAGTCAACTTCATTAATAAAGATAATTAGACTCCATTAATGAGAAGATATTCAACTCCATTAATGAGAAGGTATTCAACTCCATCAATGAGAAGATATTCAACTCATTAATGTCGATAAACCAATGGAGTGGGCAACAAGGATGAACAGATATAAATATAACAAGTCACTCTCCAAGAAAATGGTCGATTCCTCAATATTTCTCCAATCGGACATTTCTCCAACATGGGGTTCGAACAATAGACACAGTCCAACAACCCTCCAGTATCGCCATATCTCCAAGATGTCTCCGATCCCAGATTTTGCCCACTTCTCCACTAGGAATATGAGTTCGCCATCGCCTGCAGTGTAAAAGAGACCCTGCCCGAATTCCCTCTACATCACCACTGTATCGACTGCTATGTTTGTCAGTTTTCACCATGATTGTATCGGTACCTAGTGGTACCCCTCTAACTGTGACCTGCTAGGACTCAGTTTGTATTAATGTAAGCTCTCCGGAGCACCTCTCGAGATATATAAACATAAGGAAGGGTCTTTCTCCCTTCCAATGGATACTGCCTGGGGGTTTTTCAGCATGTGATCAATCGTGATGCTTTTTCCCCCTAGGTCAGTCCACCACTACTAAAAGAGTTGTCATTCTCCCATCTATCTCCTTATTATGAATGCATGTATGCATGCTAGGCACCGACCATGCTGGTCCTAGCTCTCATGTACCTCTCCTATCTCACTATCTAGGTCGGGGGAATATTGAAGGCACTTAAAGAGGTGACTAGGTACCAGGATCAGATACCAAGACCGGGTACCAGCCTACTGCACCAGATGGGAGGGATGACTGTTCTCCTACCATGGCATCTATTTCACTTTCATCTTACCAGAACCACGGTACGAAGTACCTACCCATCCGCTGCGACCTCCATGGTAGCGGGTCGAGGGTGTTAATCAAAATTTCTCATCCTGAGAAAATTTTCTGTTAACAGTATGCCTTCGGGGTTATAGCCAGGAAATTCCTCGGGTTTATGGTCCATGAAAAGGGAATTGAAGCAAACCCGGAGAAGATCAAAGCTATCATAGATCTTGAATCGCCTACCTCGCTCAAACAGGTGCAGGATTTAACCGGATGAATAACAGCCTTGAACCGCTTCATATCACGATCGATTGATAAGTGTATTCCCTTCTTCAAAGCCATCAAACAAGGGAAGAATATGAAGTGGGACCAAGACAGTGAGTTAGCCTTCCAATCATTGAAGAAATACCTGGCTAGCCCCCAATTACTAGCTAGCCCGGTACTAGGAGAGGAGCTATAACTGTACCTGGATGTATCCGAGATGGCTATTAGCAGAGCTTTGATAAAAGAATACATAGATAGGATTCAGCTGCCTGTCTACTATGTGAGCTGCACTCTGACCAAATCAGAAAAGAATTACACTCTCCTGGAGAAGCTCACCTTCTCATTGGTAATTGCTGCCAGGAAGCTCCTCCCTTATTTCCTTGCTCACACAATCGCAGTAGTCACTGATCAACCTCTGCGTCAATTTCTCCAAAGGCCGGAAGTATCGGGAAGACTTGTGCTCACCCAGTTCAACATCAAATATAAAGCCAGAACTACCATCAAGGCCCAGGCTTTGCTGGATTTCATGGTAGAACTCAGTGCAATCCCTGATCAGGGCGATACCCCGAGCTTGGATCAAGCTCCTCAGAAGGAGCAAGAGCCAACAGATTGGCCTACCAATCAAGAAATCTGGATCTTATATACCGATGGGGCATCCAATCAAGTAGGAAGCGGGGGTGGGATCATTCTAACCGACCTAGAAAAATTTGAGTGCTGTCACTATTTCAGATTCGAGTTTAGCACCACCAACAATGAAGCTGAATATGAAGCCTTGTTAGCAGGAATGAGAACAGCAGTAGAGATAGAAGCTGATTACCTCCTTGCCAAATGCAACTCGCAACTGGTAGTTAACCAGATAACAGGTCTTTACCTGGCTAAAGGGGATAACATGGCAACCTACCTCCAAAAGGTCTAGGAGCTATTGCCGTGCTTCAAAGGTTTCAGGATCGAGCAGATACCTAGGCAGCAGAATCATTGAGCTGACGTCCCAGCCAAGATAGCCGTAAGTGGAGGATAAGCACTGCCTAAAGGAGTACCGCTCCAGATAATCACTACATCAAGCATAATTGAAAGCAAGAAAGTCAACCCCCTGGAACGACTTCCATGCTGGATGCATCCCTTCGTGGATTATCTCCAATCAAGAAAGCTTCCTGAAAACCCTGATCAAGCTCGCAAGGTCAAGAGAACCACGGTCCGGTACTGCTTGGTAGAAAGACACCTTTACCGCAGAGGAAGGTCACTCCCCTTGCTTAGATGCCTACATCCCGATGATGTGAACTGGGCACTGAGAGAAGTTCATTCGGGGGACTATGGAAATCATACTAGAGGAGAAGCACTAGCTTACCAGGTATTGCGCATGGGATATTTCTGGCCAACCTTGCACCGTGATACGAGGCAGTTCGTGTAGTCTTGTTAACCATGTCAGAAAATGGCCAACCTGCATCATTTACCTCCAGAATGACTATCTTCTATCAGCTCTCTTTATCCATTTGCTTTCTGGGGAGTAGACTTAATTGGCCCCCTCTTGACCGCGCCTAGTCAGCAGAAGCACGCGACTGTGGCCATTGATTATTTTACCATCTGGGTGGAGGCGGAGCCCCTCACTAAGATTACGGAAGAAAATACAACAGATTTCATCAAGAAAAATGTAGTTTGCCAGTTTGGGACCTCGATGGTCATCATGACAAATCTGGGTAAGCAATTTGATAATGCCAGATTCTGGAAATTCTGTGAGAATTTAGGAATTAAGCTGCGCTTTGCAGTGTAGCACACACTCAAACTAACGGCCTGGTAGAAGTCACAAACAAAACTATCAAGAGGCTCTTGAAAAGGAAGCTCTAGCAAAAGAAGGAGAGATAGGCAGATGAGCTCTCAAGTGTGCTATGGGCTTACTGCACCACCAAGAGGTCCGCTACTGGAGAGACCCACTACTCACTAGCTTTCGGGGTATAAGTTGTCCTTCCTATCGAACATGAGCTCACTTCCTTCCGGGTTCAACACTTTGACCAAGTAGGAAATAAGGATAAATTAAGAGCCAACCTAGACCTATAGGAAGAGAAATAGGACAGGGTTGTAGAAAGGGTAGCAGTCTACCAAAGTCGAATTGCCTGATATTTCAACAAAAAAGTCAGGAACCGAAGCTTCAAGGAAGGGGACTTGGTTATAAGGAAGGTTACTCATAATACCTGGAAGAGATCGGACGGGGTACTGTCACCTAATTGGGAAGGTCCCTACCTAATTAGATTAGTGATCCAGGGTAGGGTCTACAAGTTGGACGATATGAATGGACATCCTGTAGACCACACTTGGAATGTTGATCACCTCAAGAGGTTCTACCCATAAGCCACATAATAGAAATCAGTCAGAATCGCCCCGAAATGAATGTTAGAAGATGTTAGTGTTAACAGAAAATTTGCTTAGGGTGAGAGGGGTCCCGAATCTACATACCACGTTGGTTTTGATGAACTTGGTCGTATTCTTTTTTGATATCTGGGAAAGAGGCCCTGCCTCGACCCATCTTGTGAAATAGTTGATAGCTACGATAGCATATTTCACCTGTCCGGGAGCGGTGGGAAGCGGTCCAATTAGGTCGATCCCCCACATGGCAAAGGGGTAGGGTGAGCTGAGAGACGACAGTCACTCAGGTGGCTGATGATTCAAATTTGAAGTCCTTTGACATGGCTCGCAAGATTATGCAAAGCTTCTTGCATCTTGGTGGATGGTCGGCCAGTAGTACCCTATACGAAGCACTTGATATGCTAGAGCCTCTCCACCGATGTGGTTCCCGCAGTCCCTAGAGTAAACCTCTCTTAGTGCCCATTTAGCATCATCAGGATGTAAACATCTAAGTAAGGGGAGGGATCTACCCCTTCTGTAGAGGTACCCATCTACAAGGCAATATCGGACCGAGAGTCTTTCAATTCTTCGGGTTTGATCAGGCTCTTCGGCAAGCTTTCCCTCTAGGAGGTAGGAAACGATCATGTCCATCCAGTAAGGCTGACGATCTAGGGAGTAGATTTCCTTATTTATGACTATGCTTGGTTGGGAGATCACTTGGAGGGGAATTCCTCGTGGTAAGGATTAGCCTCCATTTGCAGCTATCTTAACTAGAACATCCACGCGGTGGTTTTGGTGTCGAGGCACCTGATCGATCTTGAACCCCTTAAACTTATTTTTAAGCAACTAAGCCAGCTTTAGGTAGGCAGCCATGTTATCTCCCTTTGCCCGATACACCCCAGACACCTGATTGACAACAAGCAATGAGTCGCTCCTGATTTGTAGGTAATCGGCCTCTAGTTCGATGGCTGCCTTCATCCTGGCTAGGAGCGCTTCGTAGTCTGCTTCATTATTTGTGGCTTTAAACTCGAATTTGAAACAGTGACAGAATTCAGTCCCCTCCGGTTCTATTAAAACTATGCCAGCTCCTCCCCTAGCTTGCCCGGATGCTCCATCTGTATAGATGGTTCAGGACCTGCAGCCTTCCGACCAATTGTCGATCTCGGAGGTCTTTTTCGGGGATTTCATTTGGTGCTGCGGGATTCTCTTGACCTGGGAGAGCTGAAACTCTGCCACGAAGTCTACAAAAGCCTGTGCCTTAGTCGTGGTCCGGGGCTTATTTTTTAAATCGAACTGAGTGAGCTCTAGGGCCCATAAGACTAGCCTTCTGGACACATCTGGTCTTTGTAAGAATTGGTGGAGAGGTTGGTCCATCACCACTGCTATTGAATGAGCTTGAAAGTAGAGACTGAGTTTCCTCGCCGAGATCACCAGAGCATAAGCGAGCTTTTCTAGGCGAATGTAATTTTTTTCTGACTTGGTTAAAGCATGACTCACATAGTATATGGGCCTTTGAATTCCGTTGTCACACTGCTTGGCTAAAGCTCCGCTTACTGCAGTTTCTGAGACAGCCAGGAAGATTTACAGCTCCTCTCCGGGAACTTGTTTGACTAACAACGGTGGGCTTGTTAGGTATTTTTTTCAACGCTTGGAAAGCTTGCTCGCTCTCCTGGCTCCATTTCATGTTTTTCCCTTGTTTGATGGCTTTGAAGAAAGGGAGGCATTTATCGGTGGAGTGAGAGATAAACCTGTTGAGCGCTGCTACACGTCTAGTCAGAATTTGTACTTGTTTGAGTGATGTGGGGGATTCCAGGTCCAAGATAGCTTTGATTTTTTCTGGGTTGGCCTCTATGCCTCTCTCATGAACCATGAAACCTAGAAACTTCCCCGCTGTTACCCCAAAGGCACACTTGGAGGGGTTCAACCACATATGGTTTTCTCTCAGTATAAGGAAGGTCTTGCGAAGGTCTTCCTGATGTCCTTCTACGGTTGGTGATTTTGTGATCATGTCATCGATGTAAACCTCCATTGTCCTTCTGATCTCTGGTTTGAACAGCTTGTTAACCAGCTGTTCGTATGTAGCCCTGCGTTCTTCAAACCAAATGGCATCATCACCTTATAGCAGTACAAGCCCTGCCTAGTAATGAAACTGGTATTATCTTGGTCAGGTGGGTGCATTGTAATTTGGTTGTATCCTGAGAACGCGTCCATAAAGCTCAGATTTTATTTCCGAACATGGAGTCAACCAGCTGGTCGATCTTTGGTAAAGGAAAAATATCTTTTGGACATGCCCGGTTGAGGTCAGTGTAATGGACACACATACGCCACTTCCCATTCGCCTTCGTAACCATGACCATATTGGCGATCCACTCGGGATAGCGCACTTCTCTGATAAATCATGCCTTGATCAATTTATCTACTTCCTCCTGCACCGCAGCGTTTCTCTCAGCATTGAAGTTACACTTCTTCTGTTTGACGGGCTTGACTGTTGGATCTACCACTAGTCGATGGGCGGCCAATGATATCTTAATCTCAGGCATTTCATCGTGACTCCAAGCGAAGATGTCGCTGAATTCTCTGAGAAGACCAATCAAGCCTTTTTTTACTTCTGGCTAGAGGGTAGCCCTGACCTTGACGACCTTGAAGGGATCGTCATTTCTGATGGGTATCTCCTCTAGTCTATTTACAGGTTACCCACTGTCCCACTCCTTGCTCTGTTCCTCCTCATAAGGCATAATGGGTTCGCTCTCTGGATACTCCGGGGGCTCCATTTCTTCTTGGATTATCCGGGATGTTTCCATGTCTTTCTGGATTCTTACGACCTATGCGCACTATTTTGCTAAAGCTGTAGGATTGGCAGACACTGTGTAGCACTTCCTAGCTGCTAGCTGGTCTTTGCGTACCTCCCCCACCTTGGTTCCTACCGGGAACTTCAGGACATTGTGGTATACAGATAAGACTCCATTCAAGGAGGATAGAAATGATCTTCCTAGGATGGCGTTGTAGGCCGATGGGGTGTCAACCACAACAAAGTCCGTCATGACATTCTGTTGGAGAGGTGTGGTTCCGACGATTACTGGGAGGATCATAGATCCCACTGGTACGATCGAATCCCCGGTGAACCCATAAAGTGGAGTTGTACAGCTATTGTAACACCATTTCTTTACACTTAATTTTTCCAAAGTATCCTTGAAGAGGATATCTACACTGCTGCCCGTATCTACAAGCACTCGATGGACTAGGCAGTTGGCAATTTGTATCATGATCACCATGGGATCATCATGAGGTTACAAGGTGTTGAAGACATCTGCTTCAGTGAAAACGATCTGTGATGATTGGGAGGGCTCCATCGGGCTTTTGCTAACCTTGAAGACTCCAAGGCTTTCTTCTACGCTGGGGATCTTCCTTGCGAGGTTCTATCAGGAATTATTGGAGGTGCCAACAAGAGTGGGCCCTCCGCAGATGGTGTGTATCACCTGGATTTGTTGCATTAAATCAGTCTGTTCCCTCTTTCTCTTCTCTGCATCCTCGCGGATCTTGGCTTGTACCTCCCTTCCAACCCGAATGTTATCTCTGATCTGCTGTAAGAACTCAATCAAGCAACCCCCCCTTATCAGGGCTTCAATTTGGTTGCGCAAATTATAACACTCTGAAGTGTTGTGACCCACATCTTCATAGAAGTCGCAGTACTTGTACCGGTTCCTCCTGTCAACTGGGGCTTTCATAGGAGCGGGCTTTTGGAGTAGCCCCTTGTCTCATATAGCAAGGTAGACCGTTTCCCTGGAAGCGTTCAGGGGAGTGTAGTAGTCATACCCTTTCTCCCCTTGCATTACGGGGGCTACAGTTCTGGGAGGTGGCGAAGCCCGATGAGGGGTTCGTCTTGCTGGATATTTTTCTTGCCTGTGCTGAGGAGCGGGGAAATGATAGGTTTACCTATTAGGATATTTATTCTGAGTTTTCTGAGCTGGCTCAGGTCTGGGGGTTTCTTTTTTCTGACGCTTCGCGATTCTCATATCTTCGTGTTCCATTTTGACTTTGAGTTGCTCGTCGATCTTGACCTGCTCAAGAGCTCGATCATAGGCCTCCTAGTAAGTCTCTGGAGATCTCTTGGCGAAGGAACGAAAAAGTTTTCCTGCCCACAGGTTCCGCCTGAAATTGGCGAGAGTCTCTTTCTCGGTGAAAACTCCCATTTGTATGACTTCTTTGTGAAAACATTCCACGTACGATCGAAGTGATTCACTTCATTCTTGAATCACATATTGGAGGTGTATGGGATCCTTCAGACGAGGTTTGACCCCTTGGAATTGTGAGCAAAAATCTGTTGATAACTTCGTGAAAGAATCCACGCTACCAGCAGGCAGCTTCCTGAACCAAGTTTTCGCATAGTCAGTTAGGGTCGTTGGAAACATCCTACACATGGCTGCTCTAGTAGAATTCTGGACCTCCATCTGTTGGACAAAGCTCTCCAGGTGGCTTAGAGGGTCTTCTGTTCCGGAGAACTTATCTGTTGGCATTTTAAATTTTGGTGGGAGAGCTCCGCTTCCCGGATCCTCTTAGTGAAGGGAGCGTTCATCTTGCTTAATGGATCATTTTTATCCTCCTTGTTTTTTCCTTTTCTTATTTGCTGGACCTCCTTCTGTAGCTTTGCCAGCTGATCCCTCAGTCGCTTGTTCCCAGGTTTCTTTGAATTGACCTCGGATTCTTCGCTGTCGAGTCCCTCTAATGAACTGGCGACCTCTATCCGATCCTCTTCATGAACAGGATCCACTCGGGATGTTTGTCGATTCTATTCCTCTTGGGCCTGGGCATTCCTCCTCGATGCCGTTGGGCGAGGTACCTCTTGTTGCTCCCGGGTCAAAGCATCTACGGCAGACTTAACTCACCTAGGCTGATATTGTGAAGGTCTTTTCGGAACTGGGGGCATGGGTCCCAGCCTATCTCTATCGAAAGTTGGGGCCCAGTCTTGTCTCGAGCTGGCTCTGGAAGAGGAGCTCTCAGTCGGTCGAAGGTAGGCTGCCTAGCCCTGAATCTGCTCGGTTCTCTCTGATCATTCGGGTTTGCAGGTTGGACTGTAATGCCTTCATCGAGCAGACGGATGCAAACGGTTTCCACGAAGGCTGCCGCTTGTTGGTCGAGCGTGGCCTGGCTCACTATAGGGTGGCCAGAAGCCCGTGCATTAGTTGTTTGGACCGGAGCTTGACTGCTATACCCAGACTTCTTCCCCTTCCTTGGGGCCTTTTGTGTTGGCCTCACCGAAGGTTGTTCCGAAACTCCATGTTGTCCTTGGGAAGAGCAGAGCCTTATGGTTCCTGTAAAAAAATGAAAATGCAAATGCAAATAGTTGGCTTGATTAACTGGGTGTAGGGTTTTCCCATAGACGGCGCTTGAAAGTGTTAACAGAAAATTTACTCAGGGTGAGAAATCTTAGTTAACACCCTCGAGACCACTATCGCGTAAGTGGTGGCCAAGGTTGAATGTATGATTGACAGTGCCTAATAAAATGACAAGGAATATTTGTGATATTATTCAACAAAGAGAATCAAAAATGCTTTCTTTATTAATAGTATGTGGTATACAGATCTCTCTCAAATTACTCTCAATTCCTCTAGGGTGTAGTAGGGTTCTTGTCGTATGCCTGTCGAAAAGTAGTTTTTCCTTTCTAAAGCCGAAGTCCTTCTTTTATACATTGTCTTCATAGGTTAAACTAATTGATTCCCCCCTTGATTTTCTCAATCCCTTCCCTCCTTATAGGACGGGATTTTACATTGAAATGTCATTAACTTTACGTTAATTACTGAGTTGAGAATATCTTGGTGGAGATCAATTTGTTTCCTACTTGGACTATATTACTTGTTCTATACGTATGTAACATCTTACGATATGATCCAGTGTATCTTTGTGTCTTGTTAGCATGATCCCCCATAGGGGTCATAGCATGATCCCCCCATAGGGGTCATAGCATGATCCCTCATATGGGTCGTTGAATATGGTGTATATTATGGTGAGGTATTTCAGATAGTGAGGTCGGTCGGTCAGTGTCTTAGCCCCGATATTCAGGAGCTTAGCCTAGCCAAGAGCTAAGTCTGACCTCCCTTGATCTTTTGGAGTTAGATGCGACCTCCTGCGGACACCCCTCTATGTCAGCGTGGTAAAGGCGGGCTTCTGGAGAGGTTGCGAGGTAATCCCGACTTTGGGGGGGTTTCCTGGTTTCAAGTTCGGTGATGCGGGCTCGATCTGACCAAGCCGGGCTCTACTTCGGGTGTTTCTAGAGCCCGTCCTTATTTCTGTGGGGCGATATCGTAGCTCAGCTTCAGGTAACGTGGTCTCCTGGTGGATAATCTCGGGCGTGGAGCTAGACTAAGAGGGTGGAAAATTTCCCTTTGGTCCCTAGCCAAATTTGGCTATTAACAGAAGTCCCCTCTAACTTGAACACCGGCTGTCGAGTTTGGAGTTGGAGTCAGATTTTCTATTTTATTTGGGAAATTTTTCCTTCTTTACCGTTACCGGAATCTTGGGGGAATCCTCCCATTAACTGCGCGAGTGACGTGGTGGGAGCTGATTGATTTATTTCCGAGTTAATCCGGCTGCGTTACGGCAATCCCCGAGATTTTAGGTGATCTTAACCGAAAATATCGATGGCTCATGCTGCTGCCCTCTTGCCTATATATACTTGTTTATCTCAACATCTTCCTCACATCTTTCAAATTTAAAATTTTCCCAAGATAAACTTTCTCTCAAGCATATCTTTTTCTTCATTCCTCATCCTCACCGACTTCATTCCATCATGTCGAAAACCAGTCGTGACTCCATTGATTCCATGGTTGACAGCAAAGAGGTCTTCATCCTTGCCCCTGGAAAACATGCAAGGAGGAGTTTAGATAGCGATGATTCTCTGCCTAATCCATAACGTCGGCGGTCGAACAAGAACGTGTCCATTAGGACCGGGTTTTCTAATCATCCCGACCATCCTCGGGATCTAGCCGATGAAGATTCTGATAAAATGGTTGAGGACGACGTTGCGGGGGAGCATCGAGTCTCAGCTACCGGCCTCCCTTTGGAGAGGCTTCCTCCCTATGACTTCAGGGTTGTCCCTGATTCCACCATTGATCCGAACGTGATCGACCGTTTGAGGTCTAAGTATGGCATTCCCGATAACGTTTCTATCTCAGTTTCTCCCAAGGGTTATGATTTCTTCAATCCCTCAAAAGGCGTGCTTCCAATTCTTGTGGCGGCTCTCAAGAATAGGGTTAGGCTTCCCCTTCATCCTACCCTTCGGCGAGCTCTCAACGCCATCCAGCTTGCTCCCCTCTAGGTGACGCCTGGCTTCTGGAGGCATTTGATTGGCTTCCTCGTGCTGTAGAGGGAACAATGCCAGCTAAGCAAGGTTACGAGAGAGCCCGGAGTAGAGGAGCTGGCCAATCTTTTCCAAATCGGGAGCCTATCTGGCACTCCCCGAGGTCAGTTTTATGCTAAGGCCAAGAACAAGCTCAACTTTGTCATTCCTGGCGCTTCGAAGAAGGACCCTGCCTGGAAGGAAGACTGGATCCTTACGGGGGATGACTGGGGAAGCTCGATTTTTATCGGGGGGCATGAGTTCGAGGTTCCCACAGCTTTAAGTGATAAACCATCTTGGGACTGGGACTCCCTGCCTTCTGAAACTGAAACTATTTTGAAGGCTATTCTAGCCAGGAACTACTTGAACCTGAAGTTCCCAACCGCAGAAGCCTTCAATCCTCGCATGGTGAATCAATACTTGCGGATCTCCGATGCTACTCCTCGTAAGTGTCACTGAATCGTTTTGCTTTGTCTTGTTGATTAGCTTAGTTCTGATGTTTCCTTTTTTGTTTTTTTTACTCACAGTTTTTATTTTTGAGCTAGCTTCTCGCGATGTCCAACGATCTCCTCAGGCTCGGACTCCTCTTCCCTTTGCTGGGGTCGCACCGGTTCTTGCTCAATCTACCTCCCTAGCTGGGTCTAGGATGGCAAACCTTGCATCGCGGGCTTTTCGGGCTCTGAGTAAGGCTCCCCAAGCTGTTGGTCCAACTGCTTCTGCCCCTTCTGTTGTTGTTACTAATGTTGCTACTCCCACGATTCATCTTCCTGATTCAGCTACGCTTCCAACCCCTCGAGCTTCGGAGGACTTTGAAGCGGGTGTCACAGGGATTCCTTCTAGCCGTTTTCGCCCTCAATCGAGCTCGACCAGGCAGGATGAAGTCCTGGAATAATTCATCGCATCCTTTCTAGGCGGGGGGCTCTCCAGGATGGCTTCAATGCCCGTGGATGTCTTGCTCACCAAGGGGTCTGCTGTCTTAGTTGAGGTAATTGTATTTTCTTCGTACTGCTTCTGCCAGCTTGTTCAATTTCTAACCCTAGCTTTGTATTTTATAGGCCTTCAAGTTAAATGTAGCCATGGGCCACCAGGTAACCCTCCTTTATGACCGGGCTGCTAAGGCTGAAGCCGAAGCCAAGAAAGCCATGAGATTGCTCAATCGGGCTCAAACCTTAGTAAAAGAGATGACCTCCAACCAAGGAAAAATTGAGGTCGAGCTGTCCAAGCTTCGTTGTGATCATGAGAGGACGAAGCAGTCTTATGATCAAGAACGTCTCCAATCTACCCGGCGGGCCAAGCAGAGGGATTCTTGGAAAGCTGAGGCTAAGAAATTGGACCTCGAGAATCAGGATTTGACTACTCAAGAGACCAAGCTGCAAGCTGACGCGGAGACCTCCTTTAGTGATGGATACTTCTATGCTTCCTTTCAGGTCGCGGAGGCTCTCCCCCTTCCCTTTGATCTATCATCCATCGCCGGTTGGGATACACAGGAGATAATGATTAAGGCTGCTGAGTTGTCTCACCCTGATGATGGCGAGACGGTTCCCTCGAGCCAGGCAGGAGCTGGAAAGCAGCTCGTCCAGGAAAATCCTTTGTTTCCTCCTTTTATTTCTACTAATTCAGATCCTGGGGAATCTTCAAGTAAGGTTATGTCCTCGCGATCCGAAGGAGATCAGCCCGGAGCTGGGGAAGGAGCAAGGATCCCGTCTGAGGAACCCTCTATAATGGAGATGGAGATTGACAGGAGCCAGATGGGGTCTATGCCTGTCCTTCTTGATGTGGCTATCCCGCCTGAGGTTATGGTGGTGATTAAAGAAGTCCTGGAGGAAGATCCTGTTGATCAACAAGAGGAGCCTCTGAATGGAGAGGTTGTTGGCGAGGATAACCAATATAGGCAACCACCTTAAGGGGGGTTGATGGCGAGGATCAGCATGAGGGAGGAGGATCAGCAGGGGGAAATCAAGAGAGTTCCAAAGCTTGACGCTAACTGTTCATGATTGGCCTTGATTGCCTAGAAAAAGGGGTGGGCACCCCGTTTTACTCATGATTAGTTTAGTTGTTGTTAACGGAAAAATTCACTCGGGGTGAAAATCTCAGTTAACAACCTCACCCACTACCGGTAGCAGTAGCGGAGTAGGTACCTTCGGTACCGGGGTCCCTCTTTTAGTATTATCGAGGTTGACTGACCAAAGAATGGATAAAGGACATAAAGGGACCGGGAGATGTAAAAACGAACATTGTTTTATTTAATCAACTACTACCATGGGTTTACAATGTGAATACATACATATCTCTCACTCTTTTTCACTCTTTTACACAGGGTGGAGATAGAGAAAACGTCTGTGTCGATAAGTGGATTTTCCTCCAGTGATTGTCAATGGACTCTCACTGGATTCCGAGAACCTCCCAGGACCTCTCTTTCGTTCTGGTGATCAAGAAATCTTCAAAAAGTCCCCTTTCTTTACCCTTCAATGCCGTATATATAGTACTCCCCTAATCTCCTCAAAATCCGGTCGTTTTTAATGAAGATTATAGAGAGTCCTATTTTAAGCGTTGAAAGGCATTTGCATGGTGCTGAAGGCGCGGGATTAGATCCCGTTAATCAATGGCGAATTCGAATTATTATTCGATCGATCATAGGGTCATTGATGGCCCTTTATTTTGGCGATGGAGTCAACTTTCCTTTTTCGTGGAGCTTGATAGCGATGGAGTCAACTTTCCTTCTACGTGGAGCTTGGAGGGAGATTCTGATCATAAGTATTGATAGAGGGTAGCGCTGACCCCCCCCCCCCCCCCCCCATTTTGATGGACTTGTTCTACTTCCTGCTGAAATGGTGCTCGTGTCTTCATGTTCCCTATCGTATTGAGTGGGAGGTAAGGTACTTGCCTTAGAGGAGCTCCGGATGATCCTACTGAGTATCAGGTGGGAGTCGAGGTGACACCAAGGTGGATATTGAGGTAGCACCGGGGTAGGTATGGAGGTACCTAATACCTTGATCGATGTCGAGATGCTTGCGGGGTGCTGGGCGTGCGAGCTATCATCGTTCTAGTCTTGAGATGGTATCAGGAGCTTTAGTAGGGCGAGATACATACTTTTGGGGATGATATCCTATCTAGATAGATAAGTAGTCGAGGTCCTGACCTTATCAAGTATCGGCTCCATCTAGGTAGTGGTATCAATCTCACTGGTTGTCTTGAATATCAAGATGATCTTTCCTAGATAGATTCTCGTTGGAAAATTCTCCTTTGGTCCTTTACCAGAAAAAACTGTTAACAGTTGTTTTTTTTATAGCCCGTATTCGGAGGTTGGGCTCCCCGCTTAATAGATGTAGCCTTACCAAGGGATAGGCTCCTTTGTTTTTAATGAGAAACTGACTCGCTTGAGAAACTCTTGCTTTATCCCTGGACCTGTCTAGAAACCAAAACTGCATCCTTGACGATAATTTGTTCATACTTTACTCTGATGATTTGTTCATACTTCATTCTGGCTTTATAAGGAGTTCTTATCAGGATGATCTTGATCCTACAAACGAAAACAAATATTTATATTTAAATCCGTTTCAGGAGAGGTAACCCGATCGAGGCATTAGGAGATATTTAAATCTGTTTCAGGAGAGGTAGCCCGATCGAGGCATTAAGAGAGCTGTCTAGCCATTTCCTGGTCTCGAGATTTGGATGGAAACTATGCTCTTACACTCAGACCCTTCTTGGGGGTGGTAGCCTGACCAAGGCATCAGGAGGGTTGTTTAGCTATTTCCTGGTCTCGAGATCTGGATGGCAACTATGCTCTTACACTCAGACCCTTCTTGGGGGTAGTAGCCAGACCAAGGCACCATGAGGGCTATTTAACTATTTCCTGGTCTCGAGATCTGGATGGCAACTATGCTCTTACACTCAGACCCTTCTTGGGGGTGGTAGCCCGACCAAGGCATCAGGAGGGCTATTAAGCTATTTCCTGGTCTCGAGATCTGGATGGCAACTATGCTCTTACACTCAGACCCTTCTTGGGGGTGGTAGCCCGACCAAGGCATGAGGAGGGTTGTTTAGCTATTTCCTAGTCTCGAGATCGGGATGGCAACTATGCTCTTATGCTCAGACCCTTCTTGAGGGTGGTAGCCCGACCAAGGCATCAGAAGGGCTGTTTAGCTATTTCCTGGTCTAGAGATCTAGATGGCAACTATGCTCTTACGCTCAGACCCTTCTTGGGGGTGGTATCCCGACCAAGGCACCATGAGGGCTATTTAGCTATTTCCTGGTCTCGAGATTTGGATGGCAACTATGCTCTTACACTCAGACCCTTCTTGGGGTGGTAGCCCGACCAAGGCACCATGAGGGCTATTTAGCTATTTCCTGGTCTCGAGATCTGGATGGCAACTATGCTCTTACACTCTGACCCTTCTTGGGGGTGGCAGCCCGACCAAGGCATCATGAGGGCTATTTAACTATTTCCTGGTCTCGAGATCTGGATGGCAACTATGCTCTTACACTCAGACCCTTCTTGGGGGTGGTAGCCCGACCAAGGCATCAGGAGGGCTGTTTAGCTGTTTCCTGGTCTCGAGATCTGGATGGCAACTATGCTCTTACACTCAGACCCTTCTTGAGGTTGGTAGCCCGACCAAGGCATGAGGAGCAGTCCCATCGGACAATTCGTTCAACAGATTTAAAAAAAATAAATAAATAAATAAAAAAATTTACTGCGAAGAAAAAATTTCATAGTTGTGCTTGATCTTGAACAGGATCTTGAGTCGACTGAACAGGATCAATGACATCCAACAGAGGAAGAGAGTTGACAGCAGTAGCATCTTTAGAGCCGACGTCAAGTCTATCATGCCCTTCACCAGGTGACTTCTCAGCCTCAAAACGTTCGGCTTCTTCCCAGTCTGCAATTTCAGCTTGGGGATCCCACCTTGTATGCTCCCCAGCCAAATATTGCCTACAGAGGTCGACTCTGGCAGCACACATAGCCTTTACTGAGATATTCGTGAGTAGTTCATTAAGTTCCACTATTTGCCAATCTCTCTCGCCGATAATTACATCAGCATTGGCAAGCCTTTGATCTCTATCGACAATCTCGTTCTTGGACTTAGCCAATCCGCATCTAAAGCGTTAGCTTTTTCTTCGATCAATTCTTTCTCTCTAATGGTCGACTCGAGATCCCGCTTAAGACTGTCTTTCGACTTCTATAGATCAGAGTATTTCTTCCGGCTTGACAAATGTCTATTCTTTAGAGCCAGCTGCATCTGGAAAGCCTACATATAAAAATATTTTTTAGCAGGGATCGCACGACAAATCTAGAAACATTAAAGACAATTAATACCTGAAAAGTAGAAATAAGGCTTGCATCCATCATCCCCTCCGTCGTCTTTCCTTTCAAAAGATCTCCATCTATCGAGAACAACAAGTCGTTCGACTTCTTCAAAAAACTGTCAGGCTCTTTGAAAACAGAGACTTCCTTCGGAAATGTGACTGAAGTCAAGTCTGCTTTACTTTTAACTAATTTGGTCGAAACACCTTTCGACCCACCTTCGGTCGACTTCCCCTTGCCTTTCTCTGCAACGGTCTTCCTTCTCTTGGGTGGCCTTAAAGGGTCCGTCTCCGGGGAGGACTCCAAAGGTTGTTCGACGACAGGAACGATCAACTTGTCTTTTGATGCTGCCTCGACATTCTTGTTCGTAAGAGCAGCAACTCTTCTCTTTGCCATAGCTTCCCTCTGTCTCTTCAAAGCCTCTTTCGGATTAGGCATGGTGAATTTCATGCTTGATAATGAATTGGCTGCGAAACAACGTTCAGCATCAGTTATGGGAGTCAGAAATTGCGTACCACAAAGAATCTCAATTCCTTTCCTAATCATTACGAACGATACTAAGTCTTTCATTAAAGGATAAGGAGTTCGGGGCACATTCCATGTTGAATGAATCAAAATAGTACTAGGCCTAAGGTTACCTTCGGCCATCAACACTCTCCAACTCCTCTTCTCAACAGGAATTGCTAACACTCTTTGCGTACGACTAACGCCATCGTCACACCTAGGTTTACTCTCTGCATTTATCAACTCTACAAGGATAAAAAATTGTCAAAACTTAGTAATCGCTAAGAGATCTAAACGACAACACTAGGATCGACACTCACCATAACGATTCCATACCCTCCGGTAGGAGTACATCTCATTCCCAAAGGGACCATCGATCAATATACCCTTTGCAAAAAAGAATGTGTCTTTCCATCTACGGTCGTTTGTTGTGAGATATGTTATAATTGGCTTCGCATTCGACCTCAATATCAGTGAATAACGACCCTTTTCATGGATATGTTCCTTTAGATAATAATTATGCAAAAGCGAACCTATCCCAAAAGGTAAATTATATTTCTCTCGCAAAACGGAAAGACTGATGAGTATTCTCCAACTGTTGGGCATCAACTAGCCAGGAGCTATGTCATAGTACACCAATAGACGTCGAACCAATGAAGGAATAGGAAACCTGAATCCTTGACGAAGATTGTACTCGTAAAAGCAGGTCCAACCAGGGATATCCCAGTCTGTACGTTCATATTCTTTTGGAGCACGCAGAACGACACTCTCTGGAATCCCATAGAACGTTCTTATACCATCCATATCAGCTTCAGTAAGTACGCTTCCCGGATTATCACCAGCCAAAATGCCAAGCGGTCTACCAGAACATGATGGCTCATCAACATCTATATACTCTGGAGACTTATTCCTTTGCACAACAGCGCATACAACACCAGATTCTAATATCCTGGACGAATCTATCACTATTTCTGTTGGCTTTGCTACTGTTATTTGACGACCGACATTTAACGAGCCGACCTCGATACCTCCAACATCATCCTTCGAACCAAGATCCGTCTAGGTAAAGGATGGTTCTGAGGTTGAAGAGTCGTTCGACATATCTCCAAAAATAAAAAAACTGATAAATACAGTAAACTCAAGTCAGTAAAACTAACTAAATCTGAGATCACAACCTAAGATTTAGAGATCAAAACCTAGGGTCTCTAAACAGTAAATCTGGGAATTTCGTGGCTCTACTAAGACTTAAGAAATTTATGTCGATCGACCAGAAAAACATTGTTAAGATATCTACGATAAATACATATCGAAATTCAAACACAGAATACAGATGAATTTCGAAACTAAAAAGTAAAGAATAAAAAACGCACAGAACATTTCTGGGCATTTATACGATTCTTATATATAGAATAATATCAAGTGTTGCACTAAAGGTAAAAGAATAGAGAGCACTAAAGGTAAAAGAATAGAGAGGAAATCGTTACTCACCTTGAACAAACGATGATGATTTGACGGAAAAACTGGCTGAACAAGACAACGATCTGCTGGAAAATCGCCTTCGAACAATGAACGATTCTCGAAGAAAAACTTCTGGAAGAAAAACTTCTGCTTTTTAAGAATACGAAACGATGAAGCAGGGAAGAGAATCATAAAACGATGAAGCAGGGAAGAGGAATAGTGCATTTAAATATCTTGATTTTTTTAACCCAAGGATTTGACCTAAAGCCACGTGTCGTTATCATAATGGTAAACGGTTAACCAAGGTAAATAAAGTTGAGTTTTGAAATTTAACCTGTCTCGATAAGTGCACCTAAAAGTTATAAGTTAGCGCCAAAAATACCGCCACGTCAGCCCTAGGAATTGAACTATCGATTCATTTCCTCCATGATCTTGAAAGCAGTTGATCTCTTATGAACACGTCGATCGACCGTTGAACGCATCACGTCGAACGACCTACGGTCGAACGTCAGTTTGACCTGAATAAAACATACTCTCTAAATTCAGACTACTACTTCAGAGAGTGGGGGACAAACTGTGGTAGCCAAAAATGGCCTCTGGGCTCTTACGTTTGAAGCCCAATAAAAATCATGTAGGGCTTGGATCAAAACCAAGTAATCCGGGTCGACCCACTGTTGACTGGTTCTTTCCTGATAAACAAATCGCTGTTATCAATTTAAATTGATAACAGCACGATGTAATCGTAATCGTGATCTTAGAGAGAATCTCGTGGTCACGATCTCGAAGAGAGATTCCAGGAACAGCCACGATCGTGAACGGTTGAGAGCCTCTCCTATCTCTATAAATAAGACAGTTTTCTCAACATGGGAGCTCTCTGAAAAACAATCACCATCAAACGCTGTCAAGCTAGCCGAAACCCTGCCGGAATCACTTATCCGATCACTGAAACCTGTCACCTTATCTCACTTCATCTTTAATGCTCAACCCAAGCTAATCTAAGGCCAAAATATAAACCCCCATCATCATTTCTTATGTTTCTGTTCGATTTTCATCTTTTTTACAGGAATCTCCTTGGAGAAGATGATTCAACGAGTCGACCGAACCGAAAGGCTGTGTGGGCCTACCAAAATATGATCCAACCCACTAACTGTCGAACGACCATCTACATTTGTTTAGCTATTTCCTAGTCTCGAGATTTGGATGGCAACAATGCTCTTACTCTCAGACCAAGGCATCAGAAGGGCTGTTTAGCTATTTCCTGGTATCGAGATTTGGATGACAATTATGCTCTTTTACTCGGACCCTTCTTTGGGGTGGTTGCCCGACCAAGGCATCGGGAGGGTTGTTTAGCTATTTCCTAATCTCGAGATATGGATGGAAACTATGCTTTTACACTCAGACCCTTCTTGGGGGTGGTAGCCCGAACAAGGCAATCAAGAGGGCTGTTTAGCGATTTCCTGGTCTCGAGATATGGATAGCAACTATGCTCTTACACTCAGACCCTTCTTGGGGGTGATAGCCCGACCAAGGCATCAGGGGTGGCGAGGAGGCTTCCCCGGCTAGATACTGGTCTTGAGGTGTCTATGTCGAATTTCCCAATCGAATATGCAGATACTAATGTTGAACATAGTGGGAGATAAAAAAAGAAAAATGACTTTATTGATGATCGAGATGTAATACATCTTTATTAGGGATTCTAATGAAACCTAAATGGAGGTAATCTGCTTGAAAACTCCCAGCTCAGAGGTAGAATTTTCTCAAGTGATCCGCGTTCCAAGTGTGGTCGATGGGTCGTCCATCCATGTCTTCGAGTTTGTAGGCTCCGTTGCGATCAACTAACTTTATCAAATATGTCCCTTCCCAATTGGGGCTTAGGACTCCATGTGACCATTTCCGAGTATTAAAGGTAACTTTCCTAAGCACCAGATCCCCTTCTTTGAAATTTCGGGCTTTGATCTTTCTGTTGAAATATCTAGCGATCTTGCTCTGATAGATTGCCACTTTCTCTGCTACCTGGTCTTGTTTCTCTTCTAGGAGGTCCAGATTAGCCCGGAGCTTGACCTCGTTACTTTTGGGTTCAAAATGCTGCACCCTGAATGAGGTTAATTTATGCTCGATGGGGAGGATCGCTTCAACTCTGAAAGCCAGGGAGTAAGGTTTCTCCTCGGTAGCTGTTCTCTTTGTAGTTCGGTATGCCCAGAGGTCTTCTAGCAGCTCTTCGGCCCATTTGCATTTTTTCTACTGTGCTTTCTTCTTCAGAAGCTTCTTGATAGTCTTGTTGGTGGACTCCACCAGCCCATTAGTCTGGGGATGGGATACTGAAGCGAGCCTGAGGTCGATCCCCAATCCTTTGCAGAAATCTTGAATCGGGCGTTGTCGAACTACTTGCCCAGATCGGCTATAATGATGAGAGGGGTCCTGAATGTACATACCACTTTGGTTTAGATGAACTTGGTGGTATTCTTTTCTGGTATCCAGGAAAGAGGCCCTGCCTCAACCTATCTTGTGAAATGGTCGATAGCCACGATAGCATATTTCACCTGTCCGGGAGCGGTAGGAAGCGGTCCAATTAGGTCGATCCCCCACATGGAAAAGGGGTATGGTGAGCTGAGAAACGATAGTCGCTCAGGTGGCTGGTGGTTCAAATTTGAAGTCCTTTAACATGGCTTGCAAGATTGTACAAAGCTTCTTGCATCTTGGTGGATGGTCGGCTAGTAGTACCCCATACGAAGCACTTGATATGCCAGAGCTTCTCCACAGATGTGGTTCCCGCAGTCCCCAGAGTGAACCTCTCTTAGTGCCCATTTAGCATCATCAGGATGTAAACATCTAAGTAAGGTGAGGGATCTACCCCTTCTGTGGAGGTACCCGTCTACCAGGCAATATCGTACCGAGAGTCTTTTAATTCTTCGGGCTTGATCGGGTTCTTCAGGAAGCTTTCCCTCTATGAGGTATGCAACGATCGGGTCCATCTAGCAAGGCTGACGATCTAGGGAGCAGATTTCCTTATTTGCCGCTATGCTTGGTTGGGAGATCACTTGGAGGGGAATTCCTCGTGGTACGGATTGGCCTCCATCGCCAAAATAAATCGCCATTAATGAAATCTAATTAGAATTCAGATTCGATAGTAATTTCATGGGATCAAATCTCACGCCTTCAGCCCCACACAATGCTTTTCAACGCCTAAAAAAGAACACTCAATAATCCTCATTAACACAACACAACCGAATTTCTTGGGGATTCTTTGGAGAACTATATATACAGCGTTGAAGGGTAAACATGGGAGGCTTTTTGGAAGTATCGAGATCGCCAAAGACAGAGAGAGATTATCTTCCGGCAGAATTTCCTTCCAAAATTCTCCAAAGCCAGTGAGAGTCCATTGACAATCATTGGAAGGAAATATCCACTTATTGACACATATGTTTTCTCCACCGTCAACCTGTGTAAGAGAATGAGAAACGAGTGAAGAGTGTATATCGTGTAACTTCGTTATAGTATTCTTGAATAAAACAATGTTATTTCATATCTCCTCGAGCTTACCTATACTGCTTCTTATTTACATTACGAGGAAGGATTATGGTACCAAAGGTACCTATCTTGCTACTGGCTACCGGAAGTAGGTGAGGGTGCTAACCGAGATTTGCTCCCTAAGTGATTTTTCTGTTAACAATTTTTAAAAAGTGTTAACAGAAAAATCCACCCGGGGTGAAAATCTCAATTAACACCCTCGACCCGCTACCCCTGAGGTCGCAGAGGGTGTGGTAGGTACTTCTACCGTGGTTCTGGTAAGGTGAAAGCGAGATAGATGCCATGGTAGGAGAACAATCATCCCTCTCATCTGGTGCAGTAGGTCGGTACCCGGTCTTGGTATCTGATCCTGGTACCTAGTCACCTCTCTAGGTGCCTTCAATATTCCCTCGACCTAGATAATGAACCAAGAGAAGTACATGAGAGCTAGGACCAGCATGGTCGGTGCCTAGCACGCATACATGCATTCATAATAAGGAGATAGATAGGAGAATGACAGCTCTTTTAGTAATGGTGGATTTACCTAGGGGGAAAAAGTATCACAATTGATCACATGCAGAAAAACCCCTATGCATTATCCATAGGAAGGAGAAAGACCCTTCTTTATATTTATATATTACGAGAGGTGCTCCGGAGAGCTTACATTAATACAAACTGAGTCCTGGTAGGTCACAGTTAGAGGGGTACCATTTTGTACCGGTACATTCATGGCGAAAACTGACGTACATAGCAGTTGATACAATGGTGGTGTAGAGGGAATTTGGGCAGGGTCCCTTTTACACTCCAGGCGATGGTGAACTCATATTCCTAGTGGAGAATTGAGCAAAATCTGGGATCGAAGACATCTTGGAGATATGGAGATGTAGGAGAGCTGTTGGAAATTGTTGGTGAGAATGTAAGGGAGTCGAAATGTTGGGGAATCGACAAGAGAAAATGTCTGAACCCTTGAGATGGAGAAATTCGAGAAAGTTGGTGGCGTAGTCAGAACGCTAGCCGGTGAAATTTGTTTATTGTTCGAACCCCCTTATTGGAGAGAACTTGGTCATATTTATATATTCTGATTCTTGTTGCCCACTCCACTAATTAATTCGCAATCAAAGGAACATTGACCTGGCATTAATGGAGTTGAATATTCTCTCATTAATGGCATTGGGAATGGCCATTAAAGAGTTGACTAATCTTGTCATTAATGGGGCTGATTATCTCTATTAATAGAGTTGACTGATTCCCTCATTAATGGCGTTGTGAATGGCCATTAAAGAGTTGACCGATCTTCTCATTAATAGGGATGATTATCTCCATTAATAGAGTTGACTGATTCCCTCATTAATGGTGTTATGAATGGCCATTAATGGAGTTGACTGATTCCCTCATTAATGGCGTTGATTATCTCCATTAATTACCAGAGAGGTCAACTTTCTCTTTTACGTTGCTTGAAGGAGAATTCTGACTCTGTATCCCGGTGGTATGGTACACTGGTGTACCGGAGTGCTTACTGGCGTGGCGCTTGTTCTAGCATGCTGATACCTCTTCCCGATTCCATTCTTCTTACTTGGTGGATAGGATACACATTCTGGTAAGATCTTAGACTGATATCGCGGTACTTGGGTACAGGGTAGATGTCGCGGTACCTAAGTACCAGGTAGGAGGTATCGTGGTACCTAGGAACCAGGTAGGTGGTATCATGGTATAGCCTTGCTTGGTACCTGGTAGACAGTGAGACGTGGTACTGACTTCTTTCTGGTTCATGGTGTAGAGCATTCATGGTATCTACATACCTAGCCTTCCATTTTTAGGAATCTGGGTATATAGGCGAAAATGATCCCGGTAGGCAACTATGCCATCCAGATCCTTCCTAGTGGGGGGTGGTGCCCGGCCAAGGCAGCAAGAGGGACATTATGTTGTCCTAGTCTTGAGGTGAAAACACGTAGGCGAACATATTGGTGAAAATGGGTACCTTATATTCCTGTTCTAGGAATCCTGGTATTCTGGCGAGCACATGGCGAACATATTGGAGTATCTGTGTACCTTGCATTCCTGTTTAAGGAATCTTGGTACCTTGGAGAACATATGGCGAACATTCTGGAGAAACTGGGTACCTCGCATTCCTGTTCTAGGAATCTTGGTACCTTGGCGAACACTTGGTGAACATTCTGCCAACAAGATCCTGGTAGGCAACTAAGGCCACTTTAGCACCAAGTCTTTCTTAGCGGGGGGTGGTGCCCAACCAAGGCCTTGATCTGGCTAGAAACTATGCTCTTACTATCAAGACCCTTCTTAGGGGGGGATGGTGCCCGGCCGAGGTTTGATCTGTCGGGTGACTATGCTCTTACGTACCGGATCCTTCCTAGTGGGGGGTGGTGCCCAGCCAGGGCAGCGGGAATGCCATGTGGCTTTTCCTGGTCTTGAGGAGATCCTCCTGGATGGATTAATCCTGCCTAGGGCATCAGGAGAGATATCTAGCTATCCTGGTCTTTAAGGCGATCCTCCTGGAGGGATTAATCTGGTCCAGGGCATCAGGCATTTCGGTGCAAGGAATCCTGGTCTTTAAGTGATGGTCCTGGTAGGTAACTAAGGCCACTTCAGCACCAGGTTTTTCTTGACGGGAGGTGGTACCCAGCTAAAGCATTAGGAGTGCCATGTGGCTATCCTGGTCTCGATCATAGGTGAAAAGCAATCAAATGAGAACTACCAAGGCGATCGTAAAAGAACTACCAAGGCGATCATAGGAGAACTACCAAGGCGATAATAGGTGAACTACATAGGTGATAATACTCAAGGCGATACTGGTCATTGCTCACCCCGCAGGCTTCATTGGTGAGACCTTCTGGGGTAATCTGTGTTCCCGGTATAGGTTAAGTAGAGCGACCTACTACAATGGTGCTTCTTATTGTGGACTAGTCACTAGAAAAACTTTTCTCATTTTGAGGTCACTACCCCTTCCATAGGAGGACTAGGGAGAATGATGAGCTTCTAGTCCCCAAGTGATGTAACCAGTTTAGGAGCCTGCTTGGAGTGAATAGAATTCTTCACAAATCGTAATGGGACTCGAGACTCTGCTCGAACAAACCTGGACCTCGGCAGCTTGCTGGGGCGTTGAGTAGCTTAGTATAAAAGATCAGAAACTGACAATCTTCCAGCTGTGATCTAGGTAGCTCACATGGGCGCTGTGAGGGGCCCAATACAATAAGTGAGGAACCACTAATCATGCAGTAGTGCTGCTGATCTAGAGGCTTACTTAGGCATGTAGGAGGCCTCAGTAATGCGCTAAGCATCTAGGCTATACCCGAGCAAATCGGGACATAGGTGGCTCACTAGGGCGTTGAAGGGCCCGGTACAAGAGGTATGGAGCCACCTGCATGATACTGGTCTAGAGGCATGCTTGGGATCCTAGAAGTCCTCAGCAACTGAGATGTGGCTTTGGACTATCCTGAATGAATCGGGACACAGTGGCTCACTTGGGCACGAGTCCAGCCGGATAGAAGAAGTGAGGAGCCACTGGGCCATGCAGCTAGGCTGCTGCTCCAATGGCGTGCTTAGGCATGTAGGAGGCCTCAGCAAAGTGGGAAGCCTCTAAGCTCTACCCGAATGGTGTAGGGAAAAATTAACTAAAACCGCAGGGGAAGGCGAAAAGTAGATTTTCGTATAGTTTAAAATTTTTCTGAAGATTTAAACCTTAACCCTTTAATTAATTAAACACAAATATACAGTTAGAGTTAAATACCTCTTGTCGCATGATCCGATTGACTTACGTCGATGGTAATCCGCAAGATCTTCAATCCTAGCACGTACGTCAATCACCTAGGAGCGCGGTCTCCCTTTTTTCTTTGAATTGCTTACCTGAGAATGGATGTATGGAACTTCTGATCCTGATCTTCAATCCCAAAACACCAAGAGCCTAGAAAAATAGTTCCGGTTACTTTTGAATTCACAATCGATATGATTGGAACTAGCGTAACCCTAAATCGAAAGTGTGCACAAAACCTTTTGATGTTAAAGGCTTGCAAGTGCACTATGGAATAAGAACTTATTTTTCTTTTTCTCTCTTGGCCGAAATTCTATGTGTATTGAGTAAGATTTTTATTTTTCAAAGCAAACAAAAATCTCTCTCATTCAAGCTTCTTGGTGGCCGAAATTTATCACCTTATATTTATAAGGTGACCGAAATTTCTCCTTCTCAAAATAGGGTTGGCCGAATTCTTTCTGTAGGAAATCTATGGTTGGCCAATTTCCTTACTTGAAAAGGAATTGTGTTTTCTCTAATTCCTATCAATTTAAGAATCCTAACCCTTATAGGACTAGGGTGGCCGAATTCTTTGTGCGGTATGGAGTGTATGTGGACTTAATCCTTACCACATTAGGACTCCTATCACTTAAAAGAATTCTAACCCCAATCCAACACATAGTATTTTATTTACTGATCAGGAAAAGATTTTGATTTAAACTATTAATTAATTAAATAATTAATTAATTTCCATTTAATCAAAACAATAAAATAAAATAATATCTTGGGCTATTTTATTACCCTTGCCGCTCACACCATTATACATGGGCTTAATATTATTTTTCTTATTTTATTTAATCCATTAGACTTTAAATAAAAGCCCACATGTGAACCATACCCATTCTTACTAAAAGAAACAAGCCCACATGTCTCCTTTTAATATATTAATATAATAGAGCAGCCCATTAAATAAATAATAGACATATTATATTCTTAATATATTAAATGCAATTCTAGATGGACCCATAAATTGGTCCGGTAGAATATATCAAGTGATCCATGCAAGTACATGTGGATTGTGGATCTTGGCGGGATATCTAAATTTAAGCTTCAATAGACATAACCTAATCACAATCAACAAATGATTCACTTAGGTCCGATCTATTAATTTTAACTTATTCCACTAAAGAGCTAAAATTGAACTCTTAAATAAAGATAGAATAAGGAGATGTTTCTCATTCATACCCTAAACAATCTTATAGGAGATGGTGTATCCTCATGAATAATATCAGTAATCGCCAAGAGCTCATAGACCGCATATAGCTCTCCAAGTTACCATATTTCCTCATATGACCACATTTTGAACTTGGATATTTTGACTTGTCCAGAAGCCATGTCTTCAATAATCATTATTGAAAACTCAACGCTGAGATTTAATATCCAATACCTCAAAACATCCATATGATGATATTATACTCTCTGTAAGTTCCTCATATTTTGATTGGCTTATTTCGTTGACAAACCACATTGGGGATTATTTTGTGTAAGGGGATTTTAGGCCTCTTGAGTGTGATCAAGCTTCAAGGACATCATCTCTCTCAAAGAGCACTTCAAAGGTATCTCACTAGTTTAACTTTCTTTGAAGAGATCTAGTTGCACACACTCACTTGCATGCATTATGTTTCTATCTTCATGTAATTGAATGATGTATTGTATGCCTCTTTTCACACTCCACACTTGCACATTTTGCACATCACTTAGTGTGTTGAGTTTGCCAGGAAAAGAGAATTTCTTCTCTTAGCACGGCCCAGACCGCTTGGCAAGACTTGCTTGCACCGCGGCATACAGAGCGGTATACCTCAGCAGTGTCATGCTTCATGTACCGCTTCCTGTACACTTGCACGCAAAGCGACCCAAGTCGCGGTGTTGTCCAGTAAGCCTTTGTTGCCCATACCGCGGCCTGTGCACCTGCATGCACAGCGCCCTGCACCGCGTTGTTGTCCAGACAGTGCACTGCTGTGTGTACCGCGGTCTGGACACTTGCCTGCGACGCGGTCCATCTAGCGGTATTGACGGGATTTTGTGCCCTAAGTTCAAAACGACGCTGTTTCAACTAGGGCTCCCATATATATGCTCTATCTTCTTTCTTGCTCGGTTTTATGAGTTCAAGAAGCCATTTTTGATAGGCCAAGCTTTCCTTAGAGAGAGAAACTCCCAAGAACTCATCTTTACTCAACCAAACACAAATCCATATGTATCTAACATCTTCAAGCATCATCTCATCATGGATTCTTCTTGCTTTCATTGACTAGGTAACTTGAACATGCCCTAAATCTCTTTGTATTTATTTATGTTCTTGTTTGCCTAGGGTTAGCTCTTTTATGTGATTTTATTGCATATCTTTATGTTCATTGGCATTTATAACATGATTGAGTTGTTGTTTGTTGGTTGAGAGCCTTGTTCATTAATAGCTAGCATTTAGGACGATTTTACCCTTCTAGCTAAATCTTCATGCATTTGCATTTAGATATTGATATCTAGGATTTGCATTTATTGATATCTTAAATCCTTAGATAAGCATTTATTGTCGCCTAGCATTAATTGCATGTTTGAATATCTTTTACATATTCACATAGGTTGTTTATACTCTTCATTGATTGTTAAGCTTTGTGACTAAGTGAGTTAGTGCACAAGCTTGTGGTCAAGAATCACTATTAAAGGCCCGTTGGGTAGATTGAAAGGGTTAGTGACCAAGTAGGTGTGACTTGAGGTCAACCTAGGTTGTAAACTTTCGTTCAAATAGTGGATTTGAGGACCGTTGTGGCTAGAAGGATAGCCCGTGAGTTTTGCCCAGTTGGAGGGTTTCTCACGTAAATCAATCCTTGTGTTTTTATTGTTTTCCGCATATTTATATTGGATTGATTGATTGTTAATATGGAGTAGGATTATCGAAATTGATTAAGTCAAAAAGTTGGTAATATATCAACTAAAACCTATTCACCCCCCCCCCCCTCTAGGTTGTATTAGACACACTTTGTGTATTTTCAATTGGTATCAGAGCGGGTTCCTAGATACACTTAGGTGATCCTTGCTCGTTGTGTGTCTTGCATTTTGTTTGTGTTTGTTGCATCATAAACATTCATCTCATTCATACCCAAACACTATGAGTGGAAACGGGAGTGGTAATGAGGGAGCCTCTAGCACAAGACCCCCTTTGCTCACCGGAATAAACTATGCCTCTTGGAAAGGTAAGATGGAGTCTTACATTTGCCAAATAAATGACCGAGCATGGATGGCAATTGAAGATGGCTATGCTCTTCCGGAAAAGACTCTTGAAGACGAAAGTGTAGTTCCCAAGCCAAAGTCGGAATGGTCAACTCAAGAGTTTGAAGCATCCAAGTGGAACAACAAGGCTATGCATGCTATTCTTTGTGCAATGGATGACAATCAGTACAAATTGATCCAAACAACAAGAATTGCAAAAGAGGCATGGGAGATTCTAGAGACGGCCCATGAGGGAACCGAGGTGGTCAAGGACTCCAAGCTTCAAGTCCTCCAAACACAATTCGAGCAAATTAGGATGGAGGAGGATGAGTGCTTCAACGACTTTCAAGTGAAGATGATGGACATAGTCAATCAAAGCCATCAACTTGGTGATCCCTATTCAGATAGGAGGATCAAGCAAAAAATTATGAGGTCGCTTCCAGCAAGATTTGAGTCAAAGGTGGCGACTCTTGAGGAGAATAGTGACTACAAGAATATGAAGCCAAGTGAAGTTATTGGAAGGCTTCTAGCATATGAGTGTAGATGGACTCCCACACCTACACCTCAAAAGAAGCAAAAGAGCATTGCTCTGAAGACTTCTAAGGTTGAGAAGGAGGAAGAAGACTCAGATGAAGAAATGGCCCTCATGGTAAAAAGATTCAAGAAGTTCATCAATTTTGAGAAGAGGGGATTTTTATCCAAAGGAAAGGAAATAAAGAAGAAGACTCCTTTCAAGAAGTTTGAGTCAAGTGAAGACAAGCCCACAAGAAAAGGGATTCAATGCTTCGAATGTGGAGGTTTCGGACACATCTCCACGGATTGTGGAAATTTGAAAAATAAGAAGAAAGGAAAGGCCATGGCCGCCACGTGGAGCGATAGTGATGACTTGGAAGAAGAAGGAGAATCCTCAGATGATGAGGATCATGTGGCAAACTTTGTTGCCTTCGCATCTTCTCTCAAGAGTAAGGAAGCAATAGAAGATGACTCTAGCTATGGTGACTCTTCATCCCATTCAACAAATATGGATGTAGGACGAATGGATCTTGAAGGCTTCATTGAGCATTTTCAAAGCTCAAGATTGAAGATGAAGAAGGAGATTCAAAGGCTAAAAGGGGAGAATCTCAAGCTATCCACCGAAGCTACTCACTTAAATAAAGAAGTGAAGATAGCCAAAAGGAATGAGGAATTGATGGAAAAGGAGCTTGAAGAAGCTAGAGAGATCATTGCTAAGATGACTTCAAGCACGAATAAACTTGACCACATGTTGGGAGTTGGCAAGAGGCCAAGTGATAAGAAAGGTCTTGGATACGAAAATGACAAGGAGACCTTATCCTCAAGCAAAATTGTGTTTGTTAAGGGTTTGGATAACAAAGAGCCTCCACCCCCACAATATCCTAGGAAGAAGATCGAACTAGGAGAGTGCTCTAAAGATCCTCAAGTCAAGGTAGCACAAGGGAAACAAGCTCAAGATCAATCAACAAGGGTGCATCAAGCAAGTTTCCCTCAACCGAAATACCATCAAGCCAAAAAGCAATTCATGCAAGGGCAACCAAGGAAGCAATTCGTTCCAACTCAATAACAAAGAAGAAGAGAACCAATCCAACACAAAAGACAAGCTCAAATGCGTGGGAAAGCCCCTCTGTACTCACAAGGGCATGGTATGTCTTCTTATTTTATTCCCACGTGTCACTTTTGTGGTGTTGATGGTCACATTAGACCAAATTGCTTTAAATACATTGAAATGTGTAGAATCAAGAGCATGATTGAAAGAAATAGAGCTAGAGCTAGAATGCATGTTCCTAGGAAACCCAGAGCAAATTTGCATGATCCTAGAAAATCTAGAGTCAATGTGACTAATACCACTAGGAATGAGAACATTTCACCTAGGTGGATTAGAAGGGATAACTATTCTTGCTATGTGGCTCAAATTACCTTGAAGGCAAATGCCTCTAACACTTGGTATTTGGATAGTGGGTGTTCTAGGCATATGACGGGGAACAAGAGCTTCTTTAAATCCCTTGTCTTGGAGGATGGAGGATTTGTCACCTTTGGTGATGGATCTAGAAAGAAAGTCATAGGGAAAGGAACCATCTCCATTCCCGATTTACCCTCCTTGTCCAATGCTTTACTTGTTGATGGCTTACAAGCCAATCTTATAAGCATTTCTCATCTTAATGATGACGGACTCTCTGTCTTGTTTAACAAAAATGATTGCTCTATTTTAATGCCAAATGGACAAACCTTGCTAAAAGGAAAGAGATCTAGTGACAATTGCTATTGTCTTGAAGCTAGTTCTATCTCTTGCAATATGTCCAAATGTGAGGAAATTGAGTTATGGCATCAAAGCCTTGGCCACATGAACTATCGAGATTTGAGGATCTTAGATAAGTTCAAGGTTGTGTGTGGCCTCCCTAAGCTTGGGAAGAAAGTCGATGGCGTTTGTGGACCTTGTCAACAAGGTAAACAAACCAAAAGTATGCACAAGAAAGGCAAGTATCTCGCCACCAAGGAGCCATTAGAGCTTCTACATATGGACCTTATGGGTCCCATGCAAACCGAGAGTCTCGGTGGCAATAGATACATTTTTGTTTGTGTTGATGATTTTTCTAGATTTACTTGGACATATTTTCATAGAGAAAAATCTGAAACTTTTGAAAAATTTAAAATGCTTTGCACTAAAATTCAAAATGAAAAGAACTCACACATTAAAAGCATTAAAAGAATTAGGAGTGATCATGGGAGGGAATTTGAAAATGCTTGTTTTGAAAGCTATTGCAATAGCTTAGGCATTTCCCATGAGTTTTCGGCTCCTAGAACTCCTCAACAAAATGGGGTTGTTGAGAGGAAGAACAGGGTCCTTCAAGAGATGGGCCGTGTGATGTTGCTTAGCAACAATGTCCCTAGGAACCTTTGGGCCGAGGCCGTCAATACGGCTTGCTACATAGGAAATAGAGTCTTCCTAAGGCCCGGTACTAGGCAAACCTCCTATGAATTATGGAAGGGTAGGAAGCCAAATATTAGCTACTTCCACTCATTTGGGAGCAAATGCTATATTCTAAATGACCGAGATCAACTTGGCAAGTTTGATGCCAAGAGTGATGAGGGGATTTTTATTGGCTATGCCCTTAATAGTAAGGCCTATAGAGTTTTCAATTTAAAAACTCGAAGTGTCATGGAATCATCTAATGTCGTCATAGATGATTGTAGGCCTAAGACTAAAGACCATGATGAGGAGGTCATTGTGCTTGATGATCCTTTCTTGGAGAAGAATGTTGAGACTTCAATTGATGTGAAGTCAAGTCTTGATGAAGAGGTCATCCAACCTCTTGATAGAGATCCATCTTTGGACTCTAAAGAACCCGCTCCATGGGTTAGACATCTCCACAATAAGAATGACATTCTTGGAGATATGAATGAGGGTGTTAGGACTAGGCGTCAAATAGCTAATCAAATTAGCTATACTTGTTACACCTCTCAAATTGAACCCAAAAAGGTTGATGAAGCCTTGAATGATGAGTTTTGGGTTCTTGCCATGCAAGAAGAGCTAAACCAATTTGAAAGAAATGAGGTTTGGACTCTTGTTCCTAGACCCAAGGATACTAATGTCATAGGCACCAAATGGGTTTATAGGAATAAGTCGGATGAGAATGGCAACATTGTGCGCAACAAGGCTAGACTTGTAGCACAAGGATACTCTCAAATTGAGGGTATTGACTTTGAGGAGACTTTTGCTCTGGTTGCTCGTCTTGAGTCCATAAGGCTTCTTTTGTCCATATCATGTGTGCACAAGTTCAAATTGCATCAAATGGATGTTAAAAGTGCCTTCCTAAATGGTCTCTTGCATGAGGAAGTGTTTGTTGAGCAACCCAAGGGGTTTGTGGATCCACACCACCCCAATCATGTCTATAGCCTCAAGAAGGCTTTATATGGGTTGAAACAAGCACCTAGGGCTTGGTATGAGCGCCTCACTCAATTTCTTGTTGACAATGACTACACTAGGGGTAGTGTTGACAAAACCTTATTCATCAAGAGGAACAAAGATAAGCTTTTCATAGCTCAAATTTATGTTGATGATATTGTTTTTGGCTCCACCAACAAATCCAAAGTCCAAAAATTTGTTGATGTCATGTCTCATGAGTTTGAGATGAGTCTTGTTGGGGAGCTCAATTACTTCCTAGGTTTGCAAATCAAGCAATTGCATGATGGGATTTTCATATCCCAAGCTAAGTATGCTAAGAACCTAGTGAAGAAGTTTGGCCTTGAGAATGCCAAACATTGTGACACACCCATGAGTACCACCTTGAAACTAAGCAAGGATGCTAGTGGCAAGAGTGTGGAACAAAGTCTTTATCATGGTATGATTGGTAGCTTGCTTTACTTGACCGCAAGTAGACCCGATATAGCCTTTAGTGTGGGTGTATGTGCTAGGTACCAAGCGGATCCCAAGGAATCCCATCTCTCCTCCGTGAAGAGAATCATTCGATATGTGAATGGGACATTCAACTATGGGATATGGTACTCTTTTGACACTAATGCTAGCTTAGTTGGCTTTAGTGATGCAGATTGGGCAGGAAATTGTGATGATAGGAAGAGTACATCGGGCGGTTGCTTCTTCCTAGGCAACAACTTGGTCTCATGGTTTTGCAAGAAGCAAAACTCCATCTCTCTATCCACAGCTGAAGCGGAATACATAGCCGCCGGGAGTGCCTGCACACAACTCCTTTGGATGAAACAAATGCTTGTGGATTACGGATTTGATCAAGGTATTCTTACCCTTTATTGTGATAACATGAGTGCAATTAACATTTCAAAGAATCCAGTTCAGCACTCTAGGACAAAGCATATAGACATTAGGCATCATTTCATTAGGGAACTAGTTGAAAACAAATGCATTGCTCTTGAGCATGTGGGCACTAATGATCAACTAGCGGATTTATTTACAAAGCCCTTAGACTCAACTAGGTTCAAGTCACTTAGTAGGTCTATTGGGATTTGTCATATGCCTTGATGTGTTTTGGTGTTTGACCCCTTATGGGGAACTCAAGCAAAGAGAGCAACCTTGCATGTTGGAATAAGCAAAAACTTGATCAACTTTATGCTTCTTTATTAATTGCTTGAGTATTCTTGGTTGTGCTTATATATATTCTTATATGTTTTTTTTTACTTAATAAGTGTGCCTTGCTTGATTTGTAATCCATGTCACCTCTATGTTCAAAAAATGCATTTTTGGACTAGGAGATTTTGATTGGGAAAGTACACTTGAATGACCCATAATTTAACTCCATGACATGAGAACCTTTAATTACATGCTTAAAATAATATGCATGATATGCTTTTGATTGCTCTAGTGCAAAATCTGTGTGAAAGCAAATGAGAAGACTAAACCCAATAAGGATCTAGTATCCTTGCAATAAATACGGATGTCTCATCCAAATTTAGTCTTCTCTCTCTCTCTTTATCAGTTGAACAAGACTACTATCATACGGGTATCCTACCCGGAAAAATCAAATAGGGTGCAAAAGTCACTCATGTCTTGTTTTGCTCATAAAGTTTGATATAGTTGCTCTTTAAATTGAAATTCATTTTGATAAACTATATCTTGTTTGCTTATAACAAAAGGGTATAAATTGGTTTGAATTCTTTTGGAAACCCTTTTGATGTTTGCTTTGCCAAATACCATTTTCTTGAACCATGATGTTACATGTCTTACATCCAAAGCAACTAAGTCACACATTTTCTTCTAAACAATAAAACCCTCAATGATTCTCTCTCAATTAATTGAGTTGCATAAAGTTGTTGTATATGATTATGCACTTATCTTGCTAATAGCTCTCTTTGCTAAAGTGACCCGGTTGGGGAATACTCATTTGCCTATCTCATGACAAAAAGGGGGAGTAATGTGGTTTTATTTAAGGGGATTGCATATTTGGAGAGATTGTCCCATTGAGGGGGAGTAACCTATATAGGGGGAGAGCATTTGCATGTTGCATGTTGAAGTTTTCTTTTATTATGCAAATTGCTCTTATTTATCTATCTCTCTTGATCACCTCACATACACTTGTCTTGGAAAGTGTAGTCTCTTTGTTTTGTAGGGATTGGCTATTCTACAAGAGCTTGAAGTTTTAAAGACCTAGTAACTAGGTATCTTTTTGTAATGTAGAATATCTCTTTGTTGACCTTTAGTTTTTATTTTTTTTGTGAGGATGATTTGTGAGTGGTGGTTTTGTCACGAAATAGCCAAAGGGGGAGATTGTAAGTTCCTCATATTTTGATTGGCTTATTTCGTTGACAAACCACATTGGGGATTATTTTGTGTAAGGGGATTTTAGGCCTCTTGAGTGTGATCAAGCTTCAAGGACATCATCTCTCTCAAAGAGCACTTCAAAGGTACCTCACTAGTTTAACTTTCTTTGAAGAGATCTAGTTGCACACACTCACTTGCATGCATTATGTTTCTATCTTCATGTAATTGAATGATGTATTGTATGCCTCTTTTCACACTCCACACTTGCACATTTTGCACATCACTTAGTGTGTTGAGTTTGCCCGGAAAAGAGAATTTCTTCTCTTAGCGCGGCCCAGACCGCTTGGCAAGACTTGCTTGCACCGCGGCATACAGAGCGGTATACCTCAGCAGTGTCATGCTTCATGTACCGCTTCCTGTACACTTGCACGCAAAGCGACCCAAGTCGCGGTGTTGTCCAGTAAGCCTTTGTTGCCCATACCGCGGCCTATGCACCTGCATGCACAGCGCCCTGCACCGCGTTGTTGTCCAGACAGTGCACTGCTGTGTGTACCGCGGTCTGGACACTTGCCTACGACGCGGTCCATCTAGCGGTATTGACGGGATTTTGTGCCCTAAGTTCAAAACGACGCTGTTTCAACTAGGGCTCCCATATATATGCTCTATCTTCTTTCTTGCTCGGTTTTATGAGTTCAAGAAGCCATTTTTGATAGGCCAAGCTTTCCTTAGAGAGAGAAACTCCCAAGAACTCATCTTTACTCAACCAAACACAAATCCATGTGTATCTAACATCTTCAAGCATCATCTCATCATGGATTCTTCTTGCTTTCATTGACTAGGTAACTTGAACATGCCCTAAATCTCTTTGTATTTATTTATGTTCTTGTTTGCCTAGGGTTAGCTCTTTTATGTGATTTTATTGCATATCTTTATGTTCATTGGCATTTATAACATGATTGAGTTGTTGTTTGTTGGTTGAGAGCCTTGTTCATTAATAGCTAGCATTTAGGACGATTTTACCCTTCTAGCTAAATCTTCATGCATTTGCATTTAGATATTGATATCTAGGATTTGCATTTATTGATATCTTAAATCCTTAGATAAGCATTTATTGTTGCCTAGCATTAATTGCATGTTTGAATATCTTTTACATATTCACATAGGTTGTTTATACTCTTCATTGATTGTTAAGCTTTGTGACTAAGTGAGTTAGTGCACAAGCTTGTGGTCAAGAATCACTATTAAAGGCCCGTTGGGTAGATTGAAAGGGTTAGTGACCAAGTAGGTGTGACTTGAGGTCAACCTAGGTTGTAAACTTTCGTTCAAATAGTGGATTTGAGGACCGTTTGTGGCTAGAAGGATAGCCCGTGAGTTTTGCCCAGTTGGAGGGTTTCTCACGTAAATCAATCCTTGTGTTTTTATTGTTTTCCGCATATTTATATTGGATTGATTGATTGTTAATATGGAGTAGGATTATCGAAATTGATTAAGTCGAAAAGTTGGTAATATATCAACTAAAACCTATTCACCCCCCCCCCCCCCCCCTCTAGGTTGTATTAGACACACTTTGTGTATTTTCAATTGGTATCAGAGCGGGTTCCTAGATACACTTAGGTGATCCTTGCTCGTTGTGTGTCTTGCATTTTGTTTGTGTTTGTTGCATCATAAACATTCATCTCATTCATACCCAAACACTATGAGTGGAAACGGGAGTGGTAATGAGGGAGCCTCTAGCACAAGACCCCCTTTGCTCACCGGAATAAACTATGCCTCTTGGAAAGGTAAGATGGAGTCTTACATTTGCCAAATAAATGACCGAGCATGGATGGCAATTGAAGATGGCTACGCTCTTCCGGAAAAGACTCTTGAAGACGAAAGTGTAGTTCCCAAGCCAAAGTCGGAATGGTCAACTCAAGAGTTTGAAGCATCCAAGTGGAACAACAAGGCTATGCATGCTATTCTTTGTGCAATGGATGACAATCAGTACAAATTGATCCAAACAACAAGAATTGCAAAAGAGGCATGGGAGATTCTAGAGACGGCCCATGAGGGAACCGAGGTGGTCAAGGACTCCAAGCTTCAAGTCCTCCAAACACAATTCGAGCAAATTAGGATGGAGGAGGATGAGTGCTTCAACGACTTTCAAGTGAGGATTAAGATCGACTCTCCGATTGTCCTAATAATGAAAAGACTTATATCTAGTGACGGTTCTAGATAAAGTATTTCATTGTGATCCTGTTCAATGCACCCAGTGCACTAGATTCTTTTACTCGAAAACCTTTCGATGATTTTAGACTCATCATAACTCATTTGATCCCACTTAAATGCTAGTAAAAGAATTCTACAACTTTATCAAGATAGAGGTGCCGAACCTTTAACTTAAGTTGTGAACGTTATTCAAGACTAACTAAAGAATTGTGTCTACATCACATATATCCGGATGTATGAACAATTCTTCATTTCTCATAGTCTTTTGACCTTATGATTATTTACCTTGACAATTATAATAATAAATGCTATAAGTATTTGTAAGAATCAGAAAACACTTTATTAATATGAAAAGATTGTCAATTACAATATTACACTCTTGCTATTGAGAATAATCCTAACAAATGGATCAGAACATAGGTGGCTCACTAGGAACATATGTGGCTTACTAGGGCGTTGAAGGGCCCGGTACAAGAGATAGGGAGCCACCTGCATGATACTGGTCCAGAGGCATGCGTGGGATCCTAGAAGTCCGCAGCAACTGATATGTGGCTCTGGACCATCCTGGAATGAATCGGTACACAGTGGCTCACTTGGGCATTGTCCAGTCCGATAGAAGAAGTGAGAAGCCACTGGGCCATGCAGCTAAGCTGCTGCTCCAGAGGCTTGCTTAGGCATGTAGGAG
This sequence comes from Dipteronia sinensis, assembly GCA_033220585.1. NCBI lineage: Eukaryota > Viridiplantae > Streptophyta > Magnoliopsida > Sapindales > Sapindaceae > Dipteronia > Dipteronia sinensis. Next base: position 38,851,915 of record CM065639.1, on the reverse strand, counting down.
GCCTCAGCAATGTTGGAAGCCTCTGAGCTCTACCCAAACGGATCTGGACATAGGTGGCTCACTGCGTTGAAGAGCCTGGTACAAGAAGTAAAGAGCCACCTGCATGATACTGGTTCAGAGGTATGCGTGGGATCCTAGAAGTCCCTAGCAACTGAAATGTGGCTCTGGACCTTCCTGGAATGAATCAGGACATAGAGGCTCACTTGGGCGTTGACTAGCTTGATAGAAAAAGTGAGGAGACACTCGGCCATGCAGCTAGGCCGCAGCTCCAGAGGCGTGCTTAGGCATGTAGAAGGCCTTAGCAATCTGGGAAGCCTCTAAGCTCTACCCGAACGGATCGGGACATAGGTGGCTCACTAGGGAGTTGAAGGGCCCGGTACAGCAGGTAGGAAGCCACCGGTGTGATACTGGTCTAGAGGCATGGGTGGGATCCTAGAAGTCCCCAGCAACTGAAATGTGGCTCTGAACCATCCTGGAATAAATCGGGAAACAGTAGCTCAGTTGGGCGTTGTCCAGTCCAATAAAGAAGTGAGGAGCCACTAGGCCATGCAGCTAAGTTGCTGCTCCAGAGCCTTGCTTACGCAAGTCGGAGGCCTCAACAATGTTGGAAGCCTCTAAGCTCTACCCAAACGGATCGGGACATATGTGCCTTACTGCGTTGAAGGGCCTGGTACAAGAAGTATGGAGCCACCGGCATGATACTGGTCCAGAGGTATGCGTGGGATCCTAGAAGTCCACAGCAACTGAAATGTGGCTCTGGACCTTCCTGGAATGAATCATGACATAGTGGCCCACTTGGGCGTTGTCTAGCCCTATAGAAGAAGTGAGGAGCCACTGGGCCATGCAGCTAGGATGCTGCTCCATAGGCGTGCTTAGGCATGTAGAAGGCCTTAGCAATGTGGGAAGCCTCTGAGCTCTACCCGAACGGATCGGGACATAGGTGGCTAACTAGGGCGTTGAAGGGCCCAGTACAGGAGGTAGGAAGCACCCGGTGTGATACTGGTCCAGAGGCATGCTTGGGATTCTAGAATAACCCAGCAACTGAAATGTGGCTATGGACCATCATGGAATGAATAGGGACATAGTGGCTCACTAGAGCGTTGTCTAGCACGATAGAAGAAGTGAGGAGCCAATGGGCCATGCACCTAGGCCGCTGCTCTAGAGGATTGCTAAGGCATATAGGATGCCTCATTAATGTGGGTAGCCTTTGGGCTCTCCCTGAAAAGATTGGGACTTTGGTGGCTTAATAGGGCGTTGTGTGGTCCGGTACATGAGGTAGGAAGCCACCGGTGAGATACTGGTCCAGAGGCATGCTTGGGATCCTAGAGGTCCCCAGCAACTGAGATGTGGCTCTGGACTATCCTCAATGAATTAGGAAACAGTGGCTCACTTGGTTGTTGTGCAGCCCGACAGAAGAAGTGAGGAGCCACTAGGCCATGCAGCTAGGTTGCTGCCCTAAAGGCGTGCTTAGGAATGTAGGAGGCCTCAACAAAGTGGGAAGCCTCTAAGCTCTACCTGAACGGATCAGGACATAGGTTGCTCACTAGGCCGTTTAAGGGCCCGGTACAAGAGGTAGGGAGCCACCTGTGTGATACTGGGCAAGAGGCATGCGTGGGATCCTAGAAGTCCCTAGCAACAAAAATGTGGCTCTGGACAATTCTGGAATGAATCGGGACACAGTGGCTCACTTAGGCGTTGTCTAGTCTAATAGAATAAGTGAGGATCCACTAGTCCATACAACTAAGTTGCTGCTCCAGAGGCTTGCTTAGGCTTGTAGGAGGCCTCAGCAATGTTGGAAGCCTCTGAGCTCTACCCAAACGAATCGGGACATAGGTGGCTCACTGCGTTGAAGGGCCCGGTACAAGAAGTAGGGAGCCACCTGCATGATACTGGTCCAGAGGTATGCTTGGGATCCTAGAAGTCCCCAACAACTGAAATGTGGCTCTGGACTTTCCTGGAATGAATTAGGACAAAGTGGGTCACTTGGGCATTGACTAGCCCGATAGAAGAAGTGAGGAGCCACTAGACCATGCAGCTAGGCTGCTGCTCCAGAGGCATGCTTAGGCATGTAGAAGGCCTTAGCATTGTGGGAAGCCTCTGAGCTCTACCCAAACAGATCGGAACATAGGTGGCTCATTATGGCGTTGAAGGGCCTGATACAGGAGGTAGGTAGCAAGTGTTGTGATACTGGTCCAGAGGCATGCTTGGGATCATACAAGTACCCAGTAACTGAAATGTGGCTATGGACCATCCTGGAATGAATAAGGACATAGTGGATCACTTGGGTGTTGTCCAGCCCGATAGAAGAAGTGAGGAGCCATTGGGCCACTTAGCTAGGCCGCTGCTCTAGAGGCTTGCTAAGGCATATAGGATGCCTCATTAATGTGGGTAGCCTTTGGGCTCTCCCTGAAAAGATTGGGACTTTGGTGTCTAAGTAGGGCGTTGTGTGGTCCGATACATGAGGTAGGAAGCCACCGGTGAGATACTGGTCCAGAGGCATGCTTGGGATCCTAGAGGTCCCCAGCAACTGAGATGTGGCTCTAGGACTATCCTCAATGAATTAAGAAACAGTGGCTCAATTGGTCGTTGTGCAGCCCGACAGAAGAAGTGAGGAGCCACTGGGCCATGCAACTAGGTTGCTGCTCTAAAGGCGTGCTTAGGAATGTAGGAGGCCTCAACAAAGTGGGAAGCCTCTAAGCTCTACCTGAACGGATCAGGACATAGGTTGCTCACTAGGCCGTTGAAGGGCCCGGTACAAGAGGTAGGGAGCCACTTGCGTGATACTGGTCAAAAGGCATGCGTGGGATCTTAGAAGTCCCTAGCAACAAAAATGTGGCTTTGCACAATTCTGGAATGAAACGGGACACAGTGGCTCACTTATGCGTTGTCCAGTCTGATAGAATAAGTGAGGAGCCACTGGTCCATGCAGCTAAGTTGCTGCTCCAGAGGCTTGCTTAGGCTTGTAGGAGGCCTCAGCAATGTTTGAAGCCTCTGAGCTCTACCCAAACGAATCGGGACATAGGTGGCTCACTGCGTTGAAGAGCCCGGTACAAGAAGTACGGATCCACCGTGCATGATAATGGTCCAGAGGTATGCTTAGGATCCTAGAAGTCCCCAACAACTGAAATGTGGCTATGGACCTTCCTGGAATGAATTAGGACACAGCGGGTCACTTGGGCATTGACTAGCCCGATAGAAGAAGTGAGGAACCACTAGACCATGCAGCTAGGCTGCTGCTCTAGAGGTGTGCTTAGGAATGTAGAAGGCCTTAGCAATGTTGGAAGCCTTTGAGCTCTACCCGAATAGATCGGAACATAGGTGGCTCACTATGGCGATGAAGGGCCTGATACAGGAGGTAGGTAGCCCCTGTTGTGATACTGGTCCAGAGGCATGCTTGGGATCATACAAGTACCCAGCAACTGAAATGTGGCTATGGACCATCCTGGAATGAATAAGGACACAGTGGATCACTTGGGTGTTGTCCAGCCCGATAGAAGAAGTGATGAGCCATTGGGCCACGCAGCTAGGCCGCTGCTCTAGAGGCTTGCTAAGGCATATAGGATGCCTTATTAATGTGGGTAGCCTTTGGGCTCTCCCTGAAAAGATTAGAACTTTGGTGGCTTACTAGGGCGTTGTGTGGCCCGGTACAGGATGTAGGAAGCCACCGGTGAGATACTGGTCCAGAGGCATGCTTGGGATCCTAGAAGTCCCTAACAACTGAGATGTGGCTCTCGACTATCCTCAATGAATCAGGAAATAGTGGCTCACTTGGGCGTTGTCCAGCCCGATAGATGAAGTGAGGAGCCACTGGGCCATGCAGCTAGGCTACTGCTCCAAAGGCGTGCTTAGGCATGTAGGAGGCCTCAGCAAAGTGGGAAACCTCTAAGCTCTCTCCAAACGGATCAGGACATACTTGGCTCACTGCATTGAAGGGCCCAGTACAAGAAGTAGAAAGCCACCTGCACGATATTGGTTCAGAGATATACGTGGGATCCTAGAAGTCCCCAGCAACTGAAATGTGGCTCTGGACCTTCCTGGAATGAATCAGGACACAATGGCTCACTTAGGCGTTGACTAGCCCGATAGAAGAAGTTAGAAGCCACTAGGCCATGCAGCTAGGCTGCTGCTCCAGAAGCGTGCTTAGGTATGTTGAAGGCCTTAGCAATATGGGAAGCCTCTGAGCTATACCCGAACGGATCGGGATATAGGTCGCTCACTATGGCGTTGAAGGGCCCTGGTATAGGAGGTAGGAAGCCACCGGTGAGATACTGGTCTAGAGGCATGGTTGGGATCCTAGAAGTCCACAGCAACTGAGATATGGCTCTAGACTATCCTCAATGAATCAGGAAATAGTGGCTCACTTGGGCGTTGTGCAGCCCGATAGCAGAAGTGAGGTGCCACTGGGCCTTGCAGCTAGGCTACTGCTCCAAAGGCGTGCTTAGGCATGTAGGAGGCCTCAGCAAAGTGGGATGCCTTTGAGCTCTACCCGAACGGATCGAGACATAGGTAGCTCACTAGGGCGTTGAAGGGCCCAGCACAAGAGGTAGGGAGCCACCTGCACGATGCTGGTCTCGAGGCATGCGAGGGATCCTAGAAGTCCCCAGCAACTGAAATGTGGCTCTGGACCTTCCTGAAATTAATCAGGACAAAGTGGCTCACTTGGGCGTTGACTAGCCAGATAGAAGAAGTGAGGAGCCACTGGGCCATGAAGCTAGGCTGCTGCTCTAGAGGCGTGTTTAGGCATGTAGAAGGTCTTAGCAATGTGGGAAGCCTCTGAGCTCTACCCGAACGGATCGGGACATAGGTGGCTCACTAGGGCGTTGAAGGACCCGGTAAAGGAGGTAGGAAGCCACCGGTGTGATACTGGTCAAGAGGCATGCGTGGGATCCTAGAAGTCCCCAGCAGCTGAAATGTGGCTCTGGACCTTCCTGAAATTAATCAGGACAAAGTGGCTCACTTGGGCGTTGACTAGCCCGATAGAAGAAGTGAGGAGCCACTGGGCCATGAAGCTAGGCTGCTGCTCTAGAGGCGTGTTTTGGCATGTAGAAGGTCTAAGCAATGTGGGAAGCCTCTGAGCTCTACCCGAACGGATCGGGACATAGGTGGCTCACTAGGGCGTTGAAGGACCCGGTAAAGGAGGTAGGAAGCCACCGGTGTGATACTGGTCAAGAGGCATGCGTGGGATCCTAGAAGTCCGCAGCAACTGAAATGTGGCTCTGGACCATCCTGGAACGAATCGGCACACAGTGGGTCACCTGGGCATTGTCTTGTCAGACAGAAGAAGTGAGGAGTTACTGGGTCATGCAGCTAAGCTGCTGTTCTAGAGGTTTGCTTAGGCATGTAGGAGGCCTTAGCAATGTTGGAAGCCTCTAAGCTCTACCCAAACGGATCGGGACATAGGTGGCTCACTGCGTTGAAGGGCCGGTACAAGAAGTAGGGAGCCACCTGCATGATACTGGTCCAGAGGTATGCGTGGGATCCTAGAAGTCCCCAACAAAAGAAATGTGGCTCTGGAGCTTCCTGGAATGAATCAGGACACAGTGGCTCACTTGGGCGTTGACTAGCCCGATAGAAGAAGTGAGGAGCCACTGGGCCATGCAGCTAGGCAGCTGCTCCAGAGGCGTGCTTGGGCATGTAGAAGGCCTTAGCAATGTGGAAAGCCTCTGAGCTCTACCCAAACGGATTAGGACATAGGTGGCTCACTAGAGCATTGTAGGGCCCGGTACAGAAGGTAGGAAGCCACCAATGTGATACTGGTCTAGAGGCATGCGTGGGATCATAGAAGTCCCCAACAACTGAAATGTGGCTCTGGACCATCCTGGAATGAATCGGGACACAGTGGCTCACTTGGTAGTTGTCCAGTCCAATGGTAGAAGTAAGGAGCCACTGATCCATACAGCTAAGCTGCTGCTCCAAAGGCTTGCTTAGGCATGTAGGAGGCTTCAGCAATGTTGGAAGCCTCTGAGCTCTACCCAAACGGATCAGGACATAGGTGGCTTACTGCGTTGAAGGGCCCGAAACAAGAAATAGGGAGCCACCTGCAAGATACTGGTCTAGAGGTATGCGTGGGATCCTAGAATTTCCCAGCAACTTCAATGTGACTCTAGACCTTACTGGAATGAATCAGGACACAGTGGCTTACTTGGGCGTTGACTAGCCCGATAGAAGAAGTGAGGAGCCACTGGGCCATGCAGCTAGGCTGCTGCTCCAGAGGCGTGCTTAGGCATGTAGAAGGTCTTAGCAATGTGGGAAGCCTCTGAGCTCTACCCAAACGGATCGGGACATAGGTGGCTCACTAGGGCGTTGAAGGGCCCGGTACAGGAGGTAGGAAGCCACCGTTGTGATACTGGTCAAGAGGCATGCGTGGGATCCTAGAAGTCCCCTGCTACTGAAATGTGGCTCTGGACCATCCTGGAACGAATTGGGACACAGTGGCTCACCTAGGCATTGTCCAGTCCCATAGAAGAAGTGAGGAGTCACTGGGTCATGCAGCTAAGCTACTGCTCTAGAGGTATGCTTAGGCATGTAGGAGGCCTTAGCAATGTTTGAAGCCTCTGAGCTTTACCCAAACAGATCGGGACATAGGTGGCTCACTGCATTGAAGTGCCCGGTACAAGAAGTAGGAAGCAACCTGCATGATACTGGTCCAGAGGTATGCGTGGGATCCTAGAAGTCCCCAGCAACTGAAATATGGCTCTGGAGCTTCCTGGAATGAATCAGGACACAGTGGCCCACTTGGGCGTAGACTAGCCCGATAGAAGAAGTGAGGAGCCACTGGGCCATGCAGCTAGGCTGCTGCTCTAGAGGCGTGCTTAGGCATGTAGAAGGCCTTAGCAATGTGGAAAGCCTCTGAGCTTTACTCAAACGGATCAGGACATAGGTGGATCACTAGAACGTTGAAGGGCCCGGTACATGAGGTAGGAAGCCACCGGTGTGATACTGGTCCAGAGGCATGCGTGGGATCCTAGAAGTCCCCAACAACTGAAATGTGGCTCTGGACCATATTGGAATGAATCGGAACACAGTGGCTCACTTGGGCGTTGTCCAGTCCGATGGAAGAAGTAAGGAGCCACTGGTCCACGCAGCTAAGCTGCTGCTCCAGAGGCTTGCTTAGGCATGTAGGAGGCCTCAGCAATGTTGGAAGCCTCTGAGCTGTACCCAAACGGATCAAGACATAGGTGGCTTACTGCGTTGAAGGGCCCGAAACAAAAAGTAAGGAGCCACCTGCAAGATACTGGTCCAGAGGTATGCGTGGGATCCTAGAAGTTCCCAGCAACTGAAATATGGCTCTGGACCTTCCTGGAATGAATCGGGACATAGTGGCTCACTTGGGCGTTGACTAGCCCGATAGAAAAAGTGAGGAAGCCACTGAGCCATGCAGCTAGGCTGCTGCTCCAGAGGCGTGCTTAGGCATGTAGAAGGTCTTAGCAATGTGGGAAGCCTCTGAGCTCTACCCAAACGGATCAGGACATAGGTGGCTCACTAGGGCGTTGAAGGGCCCGGTACAGGAGGTAGGAAGCCACCGGTGTGATACTGGTCAGAGGCATGCGTGGGATCCTTGAAGTCCCCAGCAATAGAAATGTGGCTCTGGACCATCCTGGAACAAATCGGGACATAGTGGCTCACCTAGGCATTGTCCAGTCCGATAGAAGAAGTGAGGAGTCGTTGGGTCATGCAGCTAAGCTGCTGCTCTAGAGGTTTGCTTAGGCATGTAGGAGGCCTTAGCAATGTTGGAAGACATTGAGCTCCACTCAAACAGATCGGGACATTGGTGGCTCACTGCGTTGAAGGGCTCGGTACAAGAAGTAGGGAGCCACCTGCATGATACTGGTCCAGAGGTATGCGTGGAATCCTAGAAGTCCCCAGCAACTGAAATATGGCTCTGGAGCTTCCTGGAATGACTCAGGACACAGTGGCTCACTTGGGCATTGACTAGCCCGATAGAAGAAGTGAGGAGCCACTGGGCCATGTAGCTAGGCTGCTGCTCCAGAGGCGTGCTTAGGCATGTAGAAGGCCTTAGCAATGTGGAAAGCCTCTGAGCTCTACTCAAACGGATCAGGACATAGGTGGCTCACTAGAGCGTTGAAGGGCCCGGTACAGGAGGTAGGAATCCACCGGTGTGATACTGGTCTAGAGGCATGCGTGGGATCCTAGAAGTCCCCAACAACTGAAATGTGTCTCTGGACCATCCTGGAATGCATCAAGACACAGTGGCTCACTTGGGCGTTGTCCAGTTCGATGGAAGAAGTAAGGTGCCACTGGTCCATGCAGCTAAGCTGCTGCTTCAGAGGCTTGCTTAGGCATAGTAGGAGGCCTCAGTAATGTTGGAAGCCTCTGAGCTCTACCCAAATGGATCAGGACATAGGTGGCTTACTGCGTTGAAGGACCTGAAACAAGAAGTAGGGAGCCACCTGCAAGATACTAGTCTAGAGGTATGCGTGGGATCCTAGAAGTTCCCAGCAACTGAAATGTGGCTCTGGACCTTCCTGGAATGAATCAGGACACAGTGGACCTGCTTGAGCGTTGATTAGCCCGATAGAAGAAGTGTGGAGCCACTGGGCCATGCAGCTAGGCTGCTGCTCCAGACGCGTGCTTAGGCATGTAGAAGGCCTTAACAATGTGGGAAGCCTCTGAGGTCTACCCGAACGGATCAGGACATTGTGGCTTACTAGGGCTTTGAAGGGCCCGATATAGGAGGTAGGAAGCCACCGGTGAGATACTGGTCCAGAGGCATGCTTGGCATCCTAGAAGTACCCAGGCAACTAAAATATGGCTATGGACCATCTTGGAATGAATAGGGACACAGTGTCTCACTTGGGCGTTGTCCAGCCCGATAGAAGAAGTGAGGTGCCACTGGGCCATAAACTAGGCCGCTGCTCTAGAGGCCTTGCCAAGGCATATAGAATGCTTCATCAATGTGGGTAGCCTTTGGGCTCTCCCTGAAAAGATTGGGACTTTGGTGGATTACTAAGGCGTTGTGTGGCCCTGTACAGGAGGGTGGGGGCCACCGGTGAGATACTGGTCCAAAGGCATGTTTGGGATCCTTGAAGTCCCCAGCAACTGAGATGTGGCTTTAGACTATCCTCAATGAATTAGGAAACAGTGGCTCACTTGGGCATTGTGCAGCCCGATAGAAGAAGTGAGGTGCCACTGGGCCTTGCAGCTAGGCTACTGCTCCAAAGGCATGCTTAGGCATGTAGGAGGCCTCAACAAAGCAGGAAGTCTTTGAGCTCTACCCGAACGGATCGGGACATAGGTAGCTCACTAAGGTGTTGAAGGGCCCGGCACAAGAGGTAGGGAGCCACCTGCATGATACTGGTCTAGAGGCATGCGTGGGATCCTAGAAGTCCTCAGCAACTGAAATGTGGCCTTGGACCATCCTGGAATGAATCGGGACATAGTGGCTCACTTGGGCATTGTTCAGCCCTGATAGAAGAAGTGAGGAGCCACTGGGACATGCAGCTAGGCTGCTGCTCTAGAGGCGTGCTTAGGCATGTATGAGGCCTCAGCAATGTGGGAAGCCTCTGAGCTCTACCCAAACGGATCGGGACATAGGTGGCTCACTTGGGCGTTGAAGGGCCCGGTACAAGAGGTAGGGAGCCACCTGTATGATACTGGTCCAGAGGCATGCTTAGGATCCTAGACCATCCTGAATGAATCGGGACACAGTGGCTCACTTGGGCGTTGTCTAGCCCGATAGAAAAAGTGAGGAGCCACTGGGCCATGCAGCTAGGCTGCTACTCCAAGACATGCTTAAGCATGTAGGAGGCTTCAGCAAATTGGGAAGACACTGAGCTCTACCCGAACGGATCGGGACATAGGTGGCTCACTGTGACTAAATTAAATCGACAGATATAGGTGGAAGTGAGTTTTTCTTTTCATTGATCAAATCGGGGAACCCTGCCCTTATCTTAAGCAACATACAAGATACAAGAAAAAAAATATAGACAAGAAGATAAACTGGAGGTCTGAAACAACCAGTTCCCTCTCTAATTTCTCACCTACTTACTAGATCTGCCTACCTAGCAACATTGATTTAAATCAGAATCTATATTGACGGTGCTACTGCGAACCCTTGGAGGTAGGAGTAGAGGCCGTGTTGGGATGCCACGAACCCCAGAGGTAGGAGTAGAGGCCTGTTGGGATGCCATGAACCCCAGAGGTAGGAGCAGAGGCCGTGTTGGGATCAGTAAGAATAGGAAGGAAATAAGGATTCCCCCCCCCCCCCCCCCCCCCCCACGTCCAAGATGCAATGGGGCACAAAGTCGCGGCTCGACCAGGTAATGCCTACACCATTAGCAAGGTCGCAGCATCAGAGCCCACCATTCATCATGGTCATGGGAATCTCTACTTTCCATGTCCCTCTGGTAATTAAATCTACCAAGTATAGCTCTTTCCACAATACAAAGCATCCTGCCACAATGTCAGGTGATACGACGATCATCGGTCAACCTATGGAGACTATCTGCTACAAAGAAAAAAAGGATTGTTTGAAGACCCACCTAACAGATAAGGGGTATTTATAAAGGGAAAGATCGAATATCGAAAATGAGAGGATAAAGTCATTTATGTACACAACATTGGGTACACGGGAAAGGGAAGCCTCGCGGAGTGTGTTTTTCCCCCCAAGGCTTAATGATTGGGATAATCGAACCTATCGTGGATCGACATCTGGAAGGACAGATGAATATAAAATCTAAACCAATAATGCCTACATGGAAACCCAAAAAAAAAATGAAATGAAGAACCCTGGTCTATGAAGGTTGAGGTCTTGGTATTTTTCCCGAACCATTCGCGGTATTAACTCCCGGATCACTAATTTCCCACCTGGGTACTAAGAATCATCTCGGAACAAGCATTTCAACCTGGGATGTAATAAACTATACATGCACGGAGTCAAGAAGAATAAATAAATTCTCATTACTAGAATCGGGGAGCCCATCCCCCGATCACGGGCTACAAAAAAAAATGAATAACATTATCTAGGTGCTACTGATTAAGGGATCAAGCTGGATCAAGCATCCTCCTGCTCCTGAGCGGTTGTCTCCTCGCCAGCTCTACCAGTTACATTTTCCTCTTCTTTAATGCCGGATGGAGCCCCCTCTGTTTCCTGGACACCCACAGCAACCAGAATCTCCATTGGAGATGGATCTCCTTGAAGCTCCCCTCCAACTTCCTCAATCAGAGTAGCCTGACTTTCTTTTTCCTGGGCAGGGTGAGATGATGAGATAGGCAGGACAGCTTCTCCATCATCAGTAGCAGACCGATCTCTTACCTCCTTACCAGGTTCTACTGGAGAAGCAAGGGAGGCAGAAACCCTTCCTCCAGCCTGGGCCTCACCAACCTCAGGATCCTTCAGATTTGGAGCTAATCCAGCATTGCCTGGTGGAAGAAGGGAGATAGAGTCCTGGTCCGGTTCTCCTACTACTCCAATATCTCCAACAACCTAGGAGGGCCCAGCCACATCAGAAGGTGTTGCCCCAGCTAGCTCAGCAGCCTTTGCCATGATCTTCTCCCGGTTCCACCCAGCAATGTCACCTAAATCGAACGGAGGAGGGAGAGCTAGGGCCACCTGGTAACCAGCAAAAAAGTAACCATCCCCGAAGGCGGTATCTACCTGGGCGTCTAGATTGGCCACGCTACTTCGAAGGGACTGGATTTCTTTCTCCAGCTCCACTACTCTCTCTTTCGCAATATCCCTCTCCTCCTTACGACGGAGGGACCTGAGCTTCTCCATATCCAGAGCATGCTGCATCCTCTCCCGGTCAACCTTCGCCTTGTCAGCTTCCATTTGGGTACTCACCAGTGACTGGTTCAGAACTTTTATTCCCTGAGCAGCCTTAGCGAGCTCCTCTCTAGACCTCTCCAGCTCCGCTGTAGCACCCCTGACTTGCTCTAGAAGGAGGCCAACCTGTTGGCTCATGGCCACATTGAATTTAAACTGCCTGACAAAAACAATGCACTTATCAGAATATTCTTAACCTCTTACCTAAGCTAGAAGGGCAGACCCCCTTCTAATTAAAAGCTCAGTCGGCATGGCGGTCATGACATCTAGACCCCCACCTGGGCAGGAAGCTACGAAGTGGGCCAAAACTTCATCCTGGCTGCTGTCCTTCGACCTCGACCAAGCCTTATCTCGAGGCACCACCAGCTTCTTCATAACAGAGTCAGAACTTTTCTCAATCGATTTAGGCTGACCAGATGCCACAGCGGGAGAAGCAGAAGAAGCTGAGGCACCGGCATCAATGGCTTGCCTGCAACATTAACTGGTCTGAGGGGTGAAACCTCTTGCACCCGGCTGGAAGCACCTCGATACCTCCCTAATATGGCTGTAAAAGCCTCCAGCGACCTAGCTGAGGTAGGAGGAGGGGGAGATGGTGATCCTGATACCCCGACCGGGATCCTATTAGAGCCAGCAGGTACTCCAACCTCTCCAGTGGGTACTCAAACCCCTGTATCGAGACCGAAACTGATTGGAATCCCGACAGGGGAAGACGGAGGAGAACCAACAGTACCGCCTGCTTGGTGGGTCTCCATCTCAGGAACCGATAGAGATACTACTGAAACTACAAAGATAGCCAGAGTCAATATTCACAGAGTCAATAAAAACATGATAATATGAGCAAAGTAAGAAACGTTTTCTACCTGGAGAAGCTCTGGAAATACGAAGGTAGTGATCTACCCTCTTTGCCTCGAAGGCCTTTGTGATGGGAAACTTCGTGTTCACATAATGACGGGCCATGATAGCCTGTAAGATTTTTTCCAATTCTCCAGATAGCCTGCCCTTCTCTAACGCGGGCTTGCCACTGAAAATAGTGGGAACTCGGAACTCAGTCCCTCCGATATGAAAGAGCTTCCCCATTCACCTCCGAGGATGACCCATTCCTCTTTCCAGGAGGTATCCTTTTTCATGGCCCCCAGTACCACAAATTGCAAGTTTGTTTTTGCGCGAGCATAGAATTGCCCCTTCGGACCTGGGGCATTAGCAGCAATCTGAAACACATACCCAATCTCATATGGGACTGGTTCCCGATCGATGTTATCTTTCTGGCATTGCTCCCTACACAACATGAGAAACCCTACCAAATGCCTCCAAAATCCTGGTGTCAACTGGAGGGGAGCTAACTGTAAGGCATGTAGCGCCCTACGTAAGGTGGGGTGGAGAGGTAACCTGACCCCGCAATCGAAGGCTGCCGTATGAATCGGGACCTCGCCGGCAGAAGGAGAATACATATTATACTCCCATGGAGGGACAGCGATAGAGTTCTCTTTGGGGATCCTGAAATCTCTCTGTAAACGTTGCATGGTTTCTTGAGTACTGGTAGAGGGAGGGACGCTTCTATACTCATATGGAAGGGCCAATATCCTCCCTATACTGTCTGTAACCTCGCCGGCCTGGTCTCTACCTACCATGACAGTGGTTCCTACATCTTCACTCGACTCCTGGTCGACTATCAACCAGAGTCTCAGGATTGTTCGAGAAGCCTGTCCCGATTGCGATGTTCCGATTGGAACGGCGACGTTGAAAGGGAACGTCATCCCCGCTGTTGCTGCTGTCACGTGCCCTTTTTCTGGGGGTGAGGCTCCCGCCAGCCACTGCATCGCCATCGAAGAACTGCTCAATACTATCGCTGTAGGGAAAAATCGATATAAAATGTAGCGGAAGAAACGAAAAATAGATTTCGTATGGTTTTAAATTTTTTCTAAAAGTTGAACCTTAAACTTTTAATTAATTCAACTCAAATATATACGGTTAGAGTTAAATACCTCTTGACGCATGATCCGATTGACTTACGTCGATTGGTAATCCGTAAAATCTTTTCCGATGCCCAGTGAATAGTACCCCACGTGAACAGTACCTGCGTGAACAGTGATCGTGAATAGTACCCCTGTGAACAGTGATCGTGAACAGTATTACAGCGAGATCTTCCAATCCGAACACGTACGTGAATCACCTAGGAGCGTGGTCTCCCTTTTTCTTTGAATTGCAAACCTGAGAATGGATGAACAAAGTTTTCTTTTTCTTTTGTTAGTCACAAAACAATCAAAAGAAGACAAAAATTATTCCGGTCACTTTTGAGTTCTCAATCTAATGATCAAAACTCACGTGAACCTAATTCGATGTTGTACACACAAGCTTATTGATGAACAAGCAATCAGTGTACTATCAAAGAATAATCTCTTCTCTCTTTTATGTTTAGTAGAATAAAAATTATCCTTTCCTATGAATTGAGAAGAAGAAGAAAAATTGAATCATTCAATCAACTATTGTGGCCGAATTCTATATGTGGAATTATATAGGTGGCCGAAATTTTGCTTCCTCTTCTATTTAGGATTGCTGAAATCTTCCTCTAAATGGACTAGGGTTGTCGCAAATCACATACCAAAAAGAGTTTGTGTTACACCCTAATTTCCATCAACCTTTAGACTTCAAAACCTAATCCAACTCATAGATATTTTTATTCTTTTATTGACTAAATAAAAAGACTTCTTATTTGATTAAATAAATAAAATTAATTATTTATTTTCTTATCAAACAAGTCTTTTACTTTTAATATACTACTACCAATAGTATAACTTTAGGAAATATATTTCCTGATCAGAAAAAGATTTGTTTCTTAATTAAACAATTAATTAATAAATTAACTAATTCTTATTTAATTAAACAATGAAACAAAATAATATATTAGGTTAATATATACACCTTGCCGCCCCACTTATATAAATGGGCCATATATTATTTTCTTATTTCATTTAATCCATTGGACTTTAAATAAAAGCCCACATGTGAACCATACCCATTCTTACTAAAAGAAACAAGCCCACATGTCTCCTTTTAATATATTAATATAATAGTGTAGCCCATTAATTAAATAATAGACATATTATATTCTTGATATATTAAAAACAATTCTAGATGGACCCTTAAATCGGCCCTGTAGAATATATCAAGTGATCCATGCAAATACGTGTGGATTGGGGATCTTGGCGGGCTATCTAAATTTAAGCTTCAATAGACACAATCCTAATCACAATCAACAAATGATTCACTTAGGTCCAATCTATTAATTTTAACTCATTCCACTAAAGAGCTAAAATTGAACTCTTAAATAAAGATAGAATAAGGAGATGTTTCTCATTCATACCCTAGACAATCTTATAGGAGATGGTGTATCCTCGTGAATAATATCAGTAATCGCCAAGAGCTCATAGACCGCCTATAGCTCTCCAAGTTACCATATTTCCTCATATGACCACATTTCGAACTTGGATACTTTGACTTGTCCAGAAGCCATGTTTTCAATAATCATTATTGAAAACTCAACGTTGAGATTTAATATCCAATACCTCAAAACATCCATATGATGATATTATACTCTCATTTAATAAATGGAGCAACGATGTCCATATCTATAAATGAAGTCCTTTATCGATTAACAAATGTATACCACCAAACTATCGAGGATAGACTATGCTATATAATCGTACTCATTGATAGCTATAATGATAACACTTGCAACCATAAGTCCATCATTTATCTCTGGATTAAGATAGACTCTCCGATTGTCCTCTTTAATGAAAAGATTTATATCTAGTGACGGTTCTAGATAAAGTATTTCATTGTGATCCAGTTCAATGCACCTAGTGCACTAGATTCTTTTACTCGAAAACCTTTCGATGATTTTAGACTCATCATATTCATTTGATCCCACTCAAATGCTAGTAAAAGAATTCTACAACTTTAACAAGATAGAGGTGCCCAACCTTTGACTTAAGTTGTGAACGTTATTCAAGACTAACTAAAGAATTGTGTCTACCTCATACATATCCGGATGTATGAACAATTCTTCATGTCTCATAGTCTTTTGACCTTATGATTATTTACCTTGAAAATTATAATAATAAATGCTATAAGTAATTGTAAGAATCAGAATTCACTTTATTAATATGAGAAGATTGTCAATTACATATTACACTCTTGCCATTGAGCATAATCCTAACAATCTCCCACTTGCTCTATAGCAAGTGTGTCATATTTCTAATTCCCATGTTCTCTAGATGTCCATCAAAGCTCTTTTGAGGTAGAGCTTTTGTGAAAGGATCCGCTAGATTTTCTGCTGACGCGATTTTGGTGATCGTCACGTCTCCTCTATGAACAATTTCCCTCAAAAGGTGATACTTCCTTTCAATGTGTTTACCTCTCTTATGACTTCTTGGTTCTTTCGAATTAGCCACTGCACCACTGTTGTCACAGTGTATAGTGATCTGCTTATTCGCACTAGGAACCACTTCTAAGTCAATCCAGAATTGGCGGAGCCAAACAGCCTCTTTGGCAGCTTCGCATGCAGCAACATACTCAGCTTCCATGGTGGAATCAGCAATACAAGATTGCTTGATAATCCTCTATATGACTGCTCCTCCTCCAATGGTAAACACAGATCCTGATGTGGATTTTCTGGAGTCAGAATCTGACTAGAAATCAGAATCTTTATACCTAACGGGAATTAAATCCCCTTCAGAGTATACAAGCATATAATCTCTAGTTCTCTTGAGATACTTGAAAATATGCTTGACTGCCGTCCAATGATCAGGACCAGGTTTCGATTGAAACCTGCTAACTATGCCAACATCAAAACAAATATCTAGTCTAGTACAGAGCATTGCATACATGAGACTTCCAACTGCCGAGGCATATGGAACTCTACTCATGAATTGCTCTTCATGCACATTCTTAGGTGCTTGACCCTTAGAAAGTTTGATTCCATGTCTAAAAGGTAACATACCTTTCTTGGAATCTTGCATGGTGAATCTAGACAAGATTTTATCAATGTATGAAGCTTGGGATAATACAATCGTTCTATTCTTTCTATCCCTTATTACTTGGATACCAAGAATATAACTTGCTTCTCCTAAGTCCTTCATATCAAATTGTTTTGCTAACCATTCTTTCACTGATGTCAATACACCTATATCATTTCCAATGAGTAGTATATCATCAACATAAAGAATGAGAAAAACCAACTTGTCGCCTTTGATCCTCTTGTATACACAAGGTTCGTCAGGGTTTTGAATAAATCCAAAACCCTTTACAGCTTGATCGAACCTTATGTCCAGGATCTGGATGCTTGCTTTAGTCTATATATGGACTTTTGCAACTTGCATACTCTTTCTTCTTGGCCTTTTTCAATGAATCCCTCTGGTTGC
Source organism: Dipteronia sinensis (assembly GCA_033220585.1). Classification (NCBI taxonomy): domain Eukaryota; kingdom Viridiplantae; phylum Streptophyta; class Magnoliopsida; order Sapindales; family Sapindaceae; genus Dipteronia; species Dipteronia sinensis. Next base: position 38,834,710 of record CM065639.1, on the reverse strand, counting down.
ATCATGAAGATGCTCTCGTCAAGACTTCCATTAAGGAAAGTTGTCTTGACGTCCATTTGCCAAATCTCTAGGTCTAGAGATGCCGCATTGGATAAGAGTATCCTAATGGATTTAAGCATGGCCACAGGTGAGAAGGTTTCCTTGTAATCGATACCTTCTTTCTGTGTATAACCTTTAGCTACTAGTCTAGCTTTAAAGGTTTCCACCTTACCATCCATACCTCTTTTCCTCTTGTATACCCACTTGCACCCAATGGGTTTTATCCCTTTAGGCAAGTCTACAAGGGACCAGACTTTGTTATTGAACATCGATTCAATCTCGGATTGCATTGCCTTTTGCCAATGATGACAATCAACATCCTCCATAGCTTCCTTGTACGTGTAGGGATCATCGTCGTTCGGGAGATTCTCAACAGATTCTCCTAGACCGATATATCTTTCGGGTTGTGTTCTACTCCTCCCACGACGACGAGGAATGGTAGGTTGTTGATCTTGTGTTGGAGTGGAACTTACAAGTGGGCTGGGTTGTGAAACCTCTTGTGGAATTGTATCTCCTGACATCTCATTCAGGACAATTCTACTTTTGGGGACAAAATTATTCATATAGTCCTTTTCTAGAAATGAAGCATTTGTTGAAACAAATACTTTTAGATCAGAAGGACTATAGAAATAATATCCTTTAGTTCCTTTTGGATACCCCACAAATATACATGTTTCCGAACGGGACTCCATCTTTTCTGTCTTTCCTTTCAACACATGTGCAGGACAACCAAATATCCTCATGTGTTGTAAACTAGACTTTTGCCCAGTCCACAATTCATGTGGGGTTTTAGGGACAAATTTAGATGGTACATTGTTTAGAATATATATTGCTGTTTATAGAGCATATCCCCAAAAAGAAATAGGAAGTGTTGAATAACTCAACATTGATCTAACCATCTCTAAAAGAGTCATATTTCTCCTTTCTGCTACCCCATTTTGTTGAGGTGTACCTGGTGCAGAAAGCTGAGAAACTATCCCATTATCAATAAGATATTGCTGAAACTCTCCAGATAGATATTCTCCACCACGATCAGATCTCAAGATTTTTATATGTTTCTCAAGCTGATTTTCTACTTCAGCTTTGAATGCTTTGAACATATCAAATGCATCCGAGTTATGTCTTATGAGATACACGTAACCAAATCTTGAGTAATCATCTGTGAAGGTGATGAAGTACTCATATCCACCTCTAGCTTGAATGCTCATAGGACCACATACATCAGTGTGTACTAGTACTAAACATTCAGTGGCTCTTGCACCTTTGGTATTGAACAGCCTTTTGGTCATTTTACCTACCAAACAATATTCACAAGTTGGTAGATCATCAACCTTTAAGTCACTTAAAGGTCCGTCATATACCAATCTTATAATCCTTTTAAGGTTAATGTGACCTAGGCGTAAATGCCAAAGATAGGTTTCATCTTTTGATAATTTTACTCTTTTATGATTAGGTTCCGTTATTTCTGTGTCTAACGAGTGAGAGATATTTCTATGCAAAAAGAATAAACTGTTTTCCAATGTACCTTTGCAAACAACTTTGTCATTCTTACTAATAATAAAAGTTTTATGAAAAGTAACCGAATATCCAAACTTATTTAAACAAGAAACTGAAATTAATTTCCTCTTGAATTGAGGTACATAATAAACGTCTATTAAATCTAAATGCCTACTAGAATCTAAAATAACTCTAATATCTCCCATTGCACTTGCAGACACTAACGTTCCGTTGCCCAAGCGCAAATTGACTTCATCTTCATTCAACCTTCTCTTTTCCTGAAACCCCTGCAAGGAATAACAAACATGATTAGTGGCTCCAGAGTGTATGATCGAAGAATCAGTAGAATTTGCCAGAAAACATGTTTCTAGATAATTAACATTATCTTCTTCCTTCTTTTTCTAGGACTTTGGGCAATCTCTTTTCCAATGTCCCTTTTTCACCACAAAGGAAGCATTTCCCTTTGATCTTGGTTACTTTCTTGGTTTCCTTCTTGGTAGGCCCAAGTTGCTTTTTCTTCTGTTGTTTCTTGACCTTCTTACGGGTCTTAACAGTAGCAACTTTACCAACCAAATGAATCTCTTGACCTTTGTTTTTCACAAGGATCTTTTCAGCGCATTGAACATCTTGCATCAGGCCCTGCAAGGTGTATTCCTTTTTGTTCAAGGTGTAGTCCAACATGAACTGATCAAAGGAATCTGACAGTGAGTTAACTACCATATCAATTTTGGTCTCACCATCAATCTCAGCACCATTTAGTTCAGCAATATTGAGATGTGCTATGACTTTCATCATGTGATCTTTCACAGATTGTCCAGGTTTCATCCTAAGATTCATAAAAGTAGTCACTGCCTCTCTCTTAGTCGTCCTAGACCTCATAGCAAACATTTCCTCTAGAGACATCATTATATCAGCAGCGGACTCCATTCCTTCATGTTGCTGTTGCAACACGTCGGAGATAGTGGCCATAATGTAACATTTTGCCATATCATCATAAATCTTCCACTGCTCATACTCATCTCTTTGCATCACATTAGATTCCTTATTAGGAAAGGGTGGTTTAGGAGTGGTCATAACAAACTTATGTTTTTCACTTTGCAGCAACAACCCAATTTTCCTTTTCCATGTTACGTAGTTATCTCTAGTTAAGGTGTTATCTTTCAGGATGTTCATAAGTGATGGGGTCATGATTTCTGATTAAAACAAAAACATATATAAGTAAATAATCATGATAATAGCACTTTAAAAAAATTATCTTGAATTAAAATAAATAATTCAATCATAAAAATTCAACGGTGATCCAACACCCATAAATATTACGCCTCCTTTGGGAGTTCGCACTATTTACTAGTTAGACTAGGTCCCACCTAATTGTTAACATAACAACCAGCGTTTTTAATTTTAGCCTTGTAATTTTTATTAACAAGAACTCTTTGGAGGATATTAATAAAATTACATTGAGTGTGTTACCAAGATATCGACCCTCAATTTTCTCTCACGAAAATCCCTCCTTGGGGAGTAGATTTCGTTTAAGTCAATTATCTAGTCTATCCTTGTAAGGAAGTATATTGTTAAATTCCATTTATGGACGCCCCTTGGGGGGATTACCAAAAATAATAAAACTCAACTAATCTTGAAGGCCATAGGCGTTCTTGCACACCTTCTCCCACTCAATTATTTAAGGCGTGTGATTAAATCCCAAAGAATGATTTTTACCAAGTTATCTAGATACCAATTAGATACCTAAATCATTCAATGCATGTTCATACCAAAAGAGATATATGAGTGGCACTCCTATTCTAAAATGTCATGTTATCATACAACAACAAATATTGTAATATTTAAGCAAAAATTAAATAGCAACAATTTTGGCCCATCCTAGAAAAGCAAGTAAATTACAATTGTTAGGAATACAAGATCTTCAGGTGGCCATCAACCATACGCTCATCCCTCGGCCTCCTCCCATGGACGTGCACTAGCCCACAACCCTACAAAGGGGCTGCCTTGCGCAGCCCATAAGGCCACACAAGGCTGCCGTGCGCAGCCCACCAAAGATTGGGCTTGCCATGCGCGGCCCAATCCAGTCCTAGGGCTGCGCACGGTGCTCGTTCTCGGTTCTGGTTGCTACGTTTTTCTTCGTGTCTTCGAATTTTCAATACCTGAATACATTACATCATATTACGAATAAATTACTGCAGCAAAATTTTTTTTATTTTTATTTTTACTGCAGTAAGATTTACAAAAAAAATACTGCACTTGATTACAAAAAAAATACTGCACTTATTTTACATACAAAAAAAATAAAACCCTAGCAACTACCAAGAAGGAATTATGGCGATAGTAGAGCACCCTTCTTGTTACAAATCCGAAACAAAAATTACATTGAAATTCTAGGACCAAAATCGAGCAATAACAATTCACTTTATAAAACATATATAAATCCATACAGTTAACATGTAATTATATATACGAATACCTAGAGTGCCATCTCTTTCTAAAACATGTATAATCACAATAAAAAAGAAATAGATTCACGTATATATATGTTAATTAATTAAAAGGTACAACCAAGGCTCTGATACCAATTGTAGGGAAAGTTCGATATAAAACGTAGCGGAAGAAACGAAAAATAGATTTCGTATGGTTTTAAAAATTTTCTCAAAGTTGAACCTTAACCTTTTAATTAATTAAACTCAAATATATACGGTTAGAGTTAAATACCTCTTGACGCGTGATCCGATAGACTTACGTCGATTGGTAATCCGCAAAATCTTTTCCGATGCCCGTGAATAGTACCCGCGTGAACAGTACCCGTGTGAACAGTTATTGTGAACAGTACCATGTGAATAGTGACCGTGAACAGTTGTACAGCGAGATCTTCCAATCCAAACACGTACATGAATCACCTAGGAGCGTGGTCTCCCTTTTTCTTTGAATTGCAAACCTGAGAATGGATGAACAAAGTTTTCTTTTTCTTTTGTTAGTCTCAAAACAATCAAAAGAAGACAAAAATTATTCCGGTCACTTTTGAGTTCTCAATCTAATGATCAAAACTCGCGTGAACCTAATTCGATGTTGTACACACAAGCTTATTGATGAACAAGCAATCAGTGTACTATCAAAGAATAATCTCTTCTCTCTTTTATGTTTAGTAGAATAAAAATTATCCTTTCCTATGAATTGAGAAGAAGAAGAAAAATTGAATCATTCAATCAACTATTGTGGCCGAATTCTATATGTGGAATTATATAGGTGGCCGAAATTTAGCTTCCTCTTCTATTTAGGATTGCCGAAATCTTCCTCTAAATTGACTAGGGTTGCCGCAAATCACATACCAAAAAGAGTTTGTGTTACACCCTAATTTCCATCAACCTTTAGACTTCAAAACCTAATCCAACTCATAGATATTTTTATTCTTTTATTGACTAAATAAAAAGACTTCCTATTTGATTAAATAAATAAAATTATTTATTTATTTTCTTATCAAACAAGTCTTTTACTATTAATATACTACTCCCAATAGTATAACTTTAGGAAATATATTTCCTGATCGGAAAAAGATTTATTTCTTAATTAAACAATTAATTAATAAATTAACTAATTCTTATTTAATTAAAACAATGAAACAAAATAATATATTAGGTTAATATATACACCTTGCCGCCCCACTTATATAAATGGGCCATATATTATTTTCTTATTTCATTTAATCTATTGGACTTTAAATAAAAGCCCACATATGAACCAGACCCATTCTTACTAAAAGAAACAAGCCCACATGTCTCCTTTTAATATATTAATATAATAGTGCAGCCCATTAATTAAATAATAGACATATTATATTCTTGATATATTAAAAACAATTCTAGATGGACCCTTAAATCGGTCCGGTAGAATATATCAAGTGATCCATGCAAATACGTGTGGATTGAGGATCTTGGCGGGCTATCTAAATTTAAGCTTCAATAGACACAACCTAATCACAATCAACAAATGATTCACTTAGGTCCAATCTATTAATTTTAACTCATTCCACTAAAGAGCTAAAATTGAACTCTTAAATAAAGATAGAATAAGGAGATGTTTCTCATTCATACCCTAGACAATCTTATAGGAGATGGTGTATCCTCGTGAATAATATCAGTAATCGCCAAGAGCTCATAGACCGCCTATAGCTCTCCAAGTTACCATATTTCCTCATATGACCACATTTCGAACTTGGATACTTTGACTTGTCCAGAAGCCATGTTTTCAATAATCATTATTGAAAACTCAACGTTGAGATTTAATATCCAATACCTCAAAACATCCATATGATGATATTATACTCTCATTTAATAAATGGAGCCACGATGTCCATATCTACAAATGAAGTCCTCTATCGATTAACAAATGTATACCACCAAACTATCGAGGATAGACTATGCTATATAATCGTACTCATTGATAGCTCTAATGATAACACTTGCAACCATAAGTCCATCATTTATCTCAGGATTAAGATAGACTCTCCGATTGTCCTCTTTAACGAAAAGATTTATATCTAGTGACGGTTCTAGATAAAGTATTTCATTGTGATCCAGTTCAATTCACCTAGTGCACTAGATTTTTTTACTCGAAAACCTTTCGATGATTTTAGCCTCATCATATTCATTTGATCCCACTCAAATGCTAGTAAAAGAATTCTACAACTTTAACAAGATAGAGGTGCCCAACCTTTGACTTAAGTTGTGAATGTTATTCAAGACTAACTAAAGAATTGTGTCTACCTCATACATATCCGGATGTATGAACAATTCTTCATGTCCCATAGTCTTTTGACCTTATGATTATTTACCTTGACAATTATAATAATAAATGCTATAAGTAATTGTAAGAATCAGAATTCACTTTATTAATATGAGAAGATTGTCAATTACAATATTACACTCTTGCCATTGAGTATAATCCTAACAATCGCCACCAGGTGAAGACATAATGACTGTTAAGAGAATCAGTTCTGGAGAAAAGGGAGAAGTTGAAAGTTGAGGCTAGGTCTTTTGCTAGAAAATCTAAATCAGGAAGTTGCTTGTTAAGAATCGCTTGTGAAGGCGTCAGAGTTTATATAGGGATGATTACTTGTATCGGGCAGAAAGAGTAATTAATGCCGCGGTAAAATCGGCGATGTGGAGGGATCATTTTCGAGAAACGTGCTCCCCCAAAATATTTCTTTTTTTGAATTCGGCTTACCCTTATCAGCCACGTGGAATGTAAATCAACGTGCAAAGAAAAGATTCCCTCCTAAGAGACGTTACGAAAAATTCTCCAAGTGTTATCTATCCTGACTCCAACCCCAACCCCAACCTGATACCGGTGTTCAAGTCAGGGGGGACTTCTGTTAACAGATTTTTCTGGTAAAGGACTAAGGGAGAATTTTCCAACAGAAACCTGTCTATGAAGATTCATCCAAATATTTCTAGAGACCTGCAAGATCAGTACCATCACCTAGATGGAGCCAATATCCGACGAGGTTGGGACCTCGACTATCCATTTATCTAGATAGGGTATCATTCCTGAGAGTTTGTATCTAGCCCTACTGAAGCTTCTGATACCAGCTTAAGACTAGCACGATGATAACTCAGACGCCCAGCATCCCGCAAGCATCTCGACGTCGATCAAGGTACCAGGTATCTCCATACCTACCTCGATGCTACCTCGATATCCACCTTGATGTTACCTCGACTCCCGCCTGATACTCAGTATGGTCATCCGAAGCTCCTCCAAGGCAAGTACCTTACCTCCCAGGCAATACGATAGGGAACATGAAGACACAAGCACCATTCCAGTAGGAAGTAGAACGAGCTCATCAAAATGAGGTGTCAGCGCTACCTTCCATCAGAACTCACGATCAGAATCTCCATCCAAGCTCCATAAAGAAGGAAAGTTGACTCCATCGCCATCAAGCTCCACAAAGAACGAAAGTTGACTCCATCACCAAAATAAAGCGCCATTGATGACCCTATGATCGACCGAATCATAATTTGAATTCGCCATTGATTAACATGATCTAATCCCGCGCCTTCAGCTCCACGCAAATGCCTTTCAATGGTTAAAATAGGACTCCATATAATCTTCATTAAAAACAACCGGATTTTGAGGAGATTAGGGGAGTACTATATATACGGCATTGAAGGGTAAAGCAGGGGAGGCTTCTTGGAGTATTCTTGATCACCAGAACGAGAGAGAGAGATCTCGGGAGATTCCAAGAAGCCAGTGAGAGTCCATTGACAATCACTGGAGGAAAAAAATATCCACTTATCGACACAGACATTTTCTCCATCTTCATCCTATGTAAAAGAGTGAAAAAGAGTGAGAGATATGTACGTATTCATATTGTAAACCCATGGTAGTAGTTGATTAAATAAAACAGTGTTCATTTTTTTTACATCTCTCGGTCCCTTTGTGTCCTTTATCCATTCTCTGGTCAATCGACCTCGATCATACTAAGAGAGGGACCTCGGTACCGAAGGTACCTACCCCACTGCTGCTACCGGTAGTGGGTGAGGGTGTTAACTGAGATTTTCACCCCGAGTGAATTTTTCCGTTAACAGAAAGCATAAAAAATAGCTAGATAAGCACAGGAAAAAGGGATTTCTTCATTGATCAAATCAGGGAGCCCAACCCTTCTTTTAGGCTACATACAGAAAACAAGAAAGAAAAATAACAGGAAATAAGTTGAAGACTCGGGCATGCCAGCTTCCTCTCCAATTTTCTGCCCACTTTCTTGACTTATTCACCCAACGACACTGATCTCATCCAAGACCGATGTCGGCGACACCATCATGACCACCGAAGATAGGAACAGAGGCCGTGTTGGAATCATCAAATACTAGAGGGGTAGAAGGATAATCTTGAAACCATCCACATTCAAAAGGAAACTGGATACGAGGTCGCAACTCGCCTAGATAATGTCAACACCATTGGCAAGGGCGCAGCATCGTAAGCCACCACTCCTCCCAATCCTGGGAATCACTACCGATCGTGATTCCCGGTAACTAAGCCTATCTCGCACTGCTCTTTCCACAATTCCAAGCATCCTTCCATTCAGGGAAATCACATCTCCTCTTCCTCCCACGGTGCTAACAATCATGACGATCATCAATAAATTTGCCGAAGTTTTCAACTCTGTTGGAAAACAAAGGAGCAATGCGAAGAGTTCTCAAGTAGGGAGGGGTATTTATAGAAGAATAAAGATGATCTCGGTAAAGGGAAGATAGGGCCATTAATGAGACACGACACCCGAAATATGGGGAAAGACAGCTTCGCAAAGCTTGCGCCTCCACAGTTTAATGTCTGAGGCAAATGAGCCTATCCTGGATTGACACATGCGAGAACAATTAAATATAGTGTCTGAACCATGGGTTCTTATTCTAGAATACTAGAAAGGAAGTCCCATAAGGATATCCCTGAAAAAGGATATATACCATGACTACCTAGATTGCTAGGTACCGCGATCCATATTCTACTAATGCCTTGGTACCACTCCTGGACCAATCATGTATCAACTACATTTGATCGGGGTTCAATAGAAGATGTATCACCAAATCTACACCAGGGTACCAGGATTCTCTGAACAAGAATGCCCGATACCTTGAGTCCAACTGCAATCTAGCCTAAGTACCAGGGATCCCAGAACCAGAATGCCTGGTACACAGCCTTCTCCACCAAGTGAGACCAAGTGCTAAGTCTCAGAAGATCCTTGTATCTGTTACAAGTCATGCTATACCTTTCAATCTCACCAAATTTCAAAGCCCCATATGTTATCAGAAACTTGTTAATTCAAGTTTACACTGGGGACTTTTCTTTGGATCAAAGAAGAATTCAACCATGTGATCAGTTAACTACACACGCATAGAGCTAAAGGAAAGAAAGTGTTTACGGGAAAATTCATTCGAGGTGAAAATTCTGATCAACACCCTCAACCCGCTACCCTGGAGGTCGCAGCAGGAGGTAGGTACTTCGTATCATGGTTCTGATAAGGTGAACTAGCAAGTGCTAGAGGTAGGAGAATAATCATCCTGCCTGACTGGGCTTCAGGGATAGGTAGAAAAGATGGTGCTTGATATCCCCTTACTGGTATGGGAGGCTGGTCCTGGTCTATAATACCTGGTCTTGGTACCCAGTCTCTTCTAGCTGGTTATGTGGATCTTCTAGGTATGTGATTAAGCATGCAGATAGGTGGACAAGAGAGCTAGGATCAGTGGGGTCTGAACCTAGCTTCCATACATGCATAATAAGGAGAGAGACAGGAGAGTGACAATTCTTTGATAGAATTGGACTGACCTAGGGGGAAAAAGCATCACGAATAATCATATGTTGAAAAACCCCCAGACAGTATCCAGAAGAAGGAGAAAGACCCTTCTCTATTTTTATATATCACGAGTGGTGCTCCAGAATGCTTACATTAGAAGCATGCTCTGAGGAGCTTATACAAATATAGACAGCAACATGGTAGGCCAAAGTTTGGAAAAGTACCACCTGGTACCGATAAAATTCTAGAGAAAATCGATATGTCTAGTAGTCGATACAACGGTATTTCTAGTAAAGAAGTGGACGATTCCTCTATGGCGATGGCGAAAACTCTCTCTCGGCGATGGCGAATACTCTCTATATATTTCTCTCTCATTTATTTCTGGATTTCGGCTCCGAACTTCAACTTAGAACCCTCATCTTATAAAGAGCTTTCTCATATTTATACCTTCTGAATCTTGTTTCCCACTCCATTATTTTGGCATTAACAAAGTTGAATATTTACTCATTAATGGTGTTGTGAACGGCCATTAAAGAGTTGACTGATCTTCTCAGTAATGGGGCTGATTATGTCCATTAATAGGGTTGACTATCTCGAATAACGGCGTTGTGAATGGCCATTAAAGAGTTGACTGATCTTCACATTAATGGAGCTGATTATCTCCATTAATAAGGTTGACTATCTCTATTAATGACCGAAGAGATCAACTTTCTCTTCTAATTTGCTTGGAGTAAAGTTCTTACTCTGTACTCTGATGGCACGCTACCTTGATGTACCAGTCTGCTCTTGTTGGCATGGCGCTTGTTCTAGCATGCTGGCACCTTCATGGTTCCATTCTTCTTGCTTGGCAGGTAGGATACATATTCTAGTGTGATCCAGGACTGGTATCACGGTACTTGGGTACCGGGTAGATGTCGTGGTACCTAGGTGTTGGGTAGATGTCGCGATACATAGGTACCAGGTAGGAGGTACCGCGGTGCTGCCCTGCGAGATACCTAGTAGAATATAAGATGTGGTGTAGACCTCTTTCAGGTTCATTATGTCGGGTGTCCCGGTATCTGGGTATCAATCCCGATCTAGGCTCTACCAGGCTCTAGTAAGATGGAAAATTCATCTTTGGACCCCTGCCAAAAATGGCTGTTAACAGAAGGCCCCCCTGACTTGAACACCGGTATTAAGGTGGGATTAGAGTCAGGATTTTGTATTGGTTGAAGAATTTTTCTCATCGTTTCTTACTAGTAGTCATTACTTGAAACAAGAAACGCTTCCAACATTCTTGGCTTCGGCGATTCTGGGTACCTGGCATTCCTGTTTTATGAATCTTGGTACTTTGGTGAACACAATGGAAAATCTAGGTACCTGGCATTCCTGTTCTAAAGATCCTAGTACTTTGGCGAATGCGAGGAGAACACAATGGCGAATCTAGGTACCTGACATTCCTGTTCTAGGAATCCTGGATACATAGGTGAAAACGATCCTGGTAGGAAACTATACCATCCAGATCTTTCCTGGCGGGGGGTAGCGCCCGGCCTAGGTAGCAAGATGGACATTTGGTTGTCATGGTCTTGAGGTGAAAACACGTAGGTAAACATATTGGCGATAATGGGTACCTGGCCTTCCTGTTCTAGGAATCCTGGTACTTTAGAGAAAACAAGGAGAACACATTGGCGAAAAGATCCTGGTAGGCAAGTAAGGCCACTTTAGCACCAGGTCTTTCTTAGCGGGGGGTGGTGCCAGGCCAAGGCCTTGATCTAGGTACCTCGCATTCATATTCTAAGAACCTAAGTACCTTGATGAAAAGAGGCAAAATCATTATCGAATCTGAGTACCTCGCATTCCTGTTCTAGGAACCTCGGTACTTTGGAGAATATAGTGGTACCTAGCCTTCTGGTTTTCAGGAATCTAGGCACATTGGCAAAAATAAGGTGAACATACTGGCAATAAGATCCTGGTAAGCAACTAAGGCCACTTTAGCAGCAGGTCTTTCTTGGCATGTGGTGGTACCCGGCCAAGGCCTTAATATGGCAGGCAACTATGCTCTTACTATCCAGATCCTTCTTAACAGGGGGTTGTGCCCGACCGAGGTTTGATCCGTTGGGCAACTCTGCTCTTATGTACCGGATCCTTCCTAGCGGGGGTGGTGCCCAGCCAGGGCATCAGGAGTGCAATGTTGCATGTCCTGGTTTCGAGGAGATCCTCCTGGAGGGATTAATCCGGTCCAGGGCATCAAGAAAGCTGTTAACTAAAAAATTCACTCGGGGTGAAAATCTCAGTTAACACCCTCACCCACTACCGGTAGCAGCAGCGGGATAGGTACCTTCGGTACCGGGGTCCCTCTTTTAGTATGATCGAGGTCGACTGATCAAAGAATGGATAAAGGACACAAAGGGACCTGGAGATGTAAAAATGAACACTGTTTTATTGAATCAACTACTACCATGGGTTTACAATGTGAATACGTACATATCTCTCACTCTTTTTCACTCTTTTACACAGGGTGGATGAAAATACTATATAGCGTGTGTCTATTAACCTAGAGCAATTTTTCGACTTAATCAATATTAATAGTCCTACCCCATATTAGCAATCAACCAATCATAATATAAACATCCGGAAAACAATAAAAACACAAGGATTGATTTACGTGAGAAACCCTCCAACTGGGCAAAACTCACGGGCTATCCTTCTAGCCACATGCGGTCCTCAAATCCACTATTTGCATGAAAGTTTACAACCTAGGTTGACCTCAAGTCACACCTACTTAGCCACTAACCCTTTCACTCTACCCAGCGGGCCTTTAATAGTGATTCTAGACTATAAGCAAGTGCACTAATCCACTTAGTCACAAGGCTTAACAATCAATGAAGAGGATAAACAACCTATGTGAATATGTAAAAATATTCTAACATGCAATTAATGCTAGGCAACACTAAATGCTTATCTAAGGATTTAAAGATGTCAATGAGTGCAAATCCTAGATATCAATATCTAAATGCAAATGCATGAAGATTTAGCTAGAAGGGTAAAAACATCCTAAATGCTAGCTATCAATGAACATACAACCTCAACCAACAAATATAATCACAAACATACTCAAATCATGCTAAACCAAATAAACATGCAATTAATTAACAAATAATTGCTAACCCTAGGTAAACAAGAACATAGAGATGAAAAGAAAGTTCTAAGACTTGTTTGATTACCAAGTCAAGAAGAGCATGAAAACCCATGAAGAATAGATTCAAGAATGAAGCTTAGATGCACATGGGTATGAGTTTGGTTGAGTAAAAAGGATTTCTTGGAGCTCTCTCTCTCTCTTAGATTTACTTTCTCTCTTTTAGGGATATATTTTCAGAGCTCTAGGTCCAAATGGTGGAGAACAAGATGTATTTATAGAGACCAAAAAAATGAGCTGGTGTGAAATACCTGAAATGCCCAGTTCGGGTGAAAAAGGCGACATGCAAGGCGATATGAGCAAGTCGCCTTGGAAGTCGCCTAACACACTGTAAAAAAAACACGTTGCCCGAGGCGACATGTAAGGCGACATCCCCAAGTCACCTATGAAGTCGCCTTACACACTGTGGAAAAAATAAGATGACTAAGGCAACATTGGAGGCGACATGCACAAGTGGCCTTGCATGTCGCCTAACCTACTGTGCAGCCCATCAACTCCAAAATGCAAGAAGTGTGTGTGTGCAATTATTCATGCATGTCAATACAAATGCATAGAATGTGAGTGTGTGCAACTAAAACCTCTTCAAAGAGAATTAAGCAAGTGATATACCTTTGAAGTGCTCTTGAGAAAGATGATGTCCTTGAAGCTTGATCACACCCAATGAAGCCTAATATACCCTTACAAAAATTAATCCCCAATGTTGTATGTCAACGAAATAAGCCAATCAAAATATGAGGAACTTACAGTGGAGATGGAGAAAACATCTGTGTCAATAAGTGCATTTTCCTCCAGTAATTGTCAATGGACTCTCACTGGATTTTGAGAGCCTCTCGGGACCTCTCTTTCATTCTGGTGATCAAGAAATCTTCTAAAAAAGTCCCCTTTCTTTACCCTTCAATGCCGTATATATAGTACTCCCCTAATCTCCTCAAAATCCGGTCATTTTTAATAAAGATTATAGAGAGTCATATTTTAAGCATTGAAAGGCATTTGCGTGGAGCTGAAGGCGCGGGATTAGATCCCGTTAATCAATGGCAAATTCGAATTATGATTCGATCGATCATAGGGTAATTGATGGGGCTTTATTTTGGCGATGGAGTCAACTTTCCTTCTTCGTGGAGCTTGGACGGAGATTCTGATTGTGAGTTTTGATGGAGGGTAGCACTGACCCCCCATTTTGATGGACTTGTTCTACTTCCTGCTGGAATGGTGCTCGTGTCGTCATGTTCCCTATCATATTAACTGGGAGGTAAGGTACTTGCCTTAGAGGAGCTCGGGATGATCATACTGAGTAACAGGTAGGAGTCGAGGTGACACGAAGGTGGATATCGAGGTAGCACCGGGGTAGGTATGGAGGTACCTGATACCTTGATCGACGCCGAGATGCTTGCGGGGTGCTAGGCATGTGAGCTATCATCGTGCTAGTCTAGAGCTGGTATCAGGAGCTTCAGTAGGGCGAGATACATACTTTCGGGGATGATATCCTATCTAGATAGATAGGTAGTCGAGGTCCTGACCTTATCAAGTATCAGCTCCATCTAGGTAGTGGTATCAATCTCACTGGTTGTCTTGAATATCAAGATGATCTTTCCTAGATAGATTCTCGTTGGAAAATTCTCCTTTGGTCCTTTGCCAAAAAAAACTGTTAACAGAAGTTCCCCTTAACTTGAACATCGGTATCGGGTTGGGGTTGGAGTCAGTATAGATAGCACTTGGAGAATTTTTTCGTAACGTCTCATAGGAGGGAATCTTTTCTTTGCACGCTGATTTACATTCCACGTGGCCGATCAGGGTAAGCCGAATTCAAAAGGGGAATATTTTGGGGGCGCACGTTTCTAAAAAATGATCCCTCCACATCGCCGATTTTACCGTGGCATTAATTACTCTTTCTGCCCGTTACAAGTAATCATCCCTATATAAACTCTGGTGCCTTCGCAAGCGATTCTTATCAAGCAAACTTCCTGATTGAGATTTTCTAGCAAAAAACCTAATCTCAACCTTTAACTTCTCCCTTTTCTCTAGAAATCACTCTCTGAAACTGTCATTATGTCTCCACCTGGTGGCGATAGCATTGAGCAGCTTTGACGGTGATACGGTGGCTGGCGGGAGCCTCGGCCCCAGAAAAAGGGCACGAGATAGCAGCGACAGCGGGGACGACGTTCCCTTTCAACGTCGCTGTTCCAATCGGAACATCGCAATCGGGACATGCTTCTCAAACAATCCTGAGACTCCAGTTGATGTCGACCAGGAGTCGAGTGAAGATGTAGGAACCGCTTTTGGGGTAGGTAAAGACCGGGCCGGCGAGGTCACTGACAGTAAAGAGAGGGTACTGGCTCTTCCGTATGAATATAGATGCGCCCCTCCTTCTACCAGTACTCTAGAAACCATCAAACATTTACGGAGAGATTTCAAGATCCCCAAAGAGATCTCTATCGCCGTCCCTCCATGGGAGTATGATATGTATTCTCCTTCTGCCGGTGAGGTCCCGATTCATACGGCAGCCTTCGATTGCGGGGTCAGGCTACCTCTTCACCCCACCTTACGTAGAGCGCTACATGCCTTACAGTTAGCTCCCCTCCAGTTGACACTAAGATTTTGAAGGCATTTGGTAGGGTTCCTCGTGTTGTGGAGGGAGCAATGCCAGAAGGATAACATTGATCGGGAACCAGGCCCAGATGAGAGTGGGTATGTGTCTGAGATTGCTGCTAATGCCCCAGGTCCGAAGGGGCAATTCTATGCTCGCGCCAAAAACAACTTGCAATTTGTGGTACCGGGGGCCACGAAAAAGGATACCGCCTGGAAGGAGGAATGGATCATCCTCGGAGGTGAATGGGGAAGCTCGATTCATATCAGAGGGTCTGAGTTCCGAGTTCCCACTATTTTCAGTGGCAAACCCGCGTTAGAGAATGGCAAGCTATCAGGAGAATCGGAGAAAATCATGCGGGCTATCATGGCCCGTCATTATGTGAACACGAAGTTTCCCATCACGGAGGCCTTCGAGGCAAAGAGGGTAGATCACTACCTTCGCATTTCCGGAGCTACTCCAGGTAGAAAACCTTTCTGACTTTGCTCATATTATTTTGTTTTTATTGACTCTGCGAATATTGACTCTGGCTATCTTTGTAATTTCAGCAGTATCTCTATCGGTTCCTGAGATGGAGACCCACCAAGCAGGCGGTATTGTTGATACTCATTCGTCTTCCCCTGTCAGGACTCCTATCAGTTCCGATCTCGATGCAGGGGTTGGAGTACCTACTAGAGGGGTTAGAGTACCTACTGGCTCTGATAGGATCCCGGTCGGGGTATCCGGATCATTATCTCCCTCTTTTCCCACCTCGGTCAGGTCACTGGAGGCTTTTACAGCTAGATTGGGGAGGTATCGAGGTGCTTCCAACCGGGTGCCAGAGGTTTCACCCCTCAGACTTGTTAATGTTGCAGCAGCCATTGATGCTGGTGCCTCAGCTTCTTCTACTTCTCCCGTTGTGGCATCTGGTCAGCCTAAACTGGCCGATAAGAGTTCTGAATCTGCTATGAAGAAGTGGGTGGTACCTCTAGATAAAGCTCGGTCGAGTTCGAAGGACAACAACCAGGATGAAGTCCTGGCCCACTTTGCGGCTTCCTGCCTAGGTAAGGGTCTAGATGTCATGACCGCCATGCCGACTGACCTTCTAATGAGAAGGTGGTCTGCCCTTCTAGCTGAGGTAAGCTATCTTATTTTAATCCTTTGTTTAGGTAAGAGGTTAAGAATATTCTAACAAGTGCATTATTTTTGTCAGGCTTTTAAATTCAATGTGGCCATGAGCCAACAGGTTGGCCTCCTTCTGGACCAAGTCAGGGGTGCTACAGCGGAGCTGAAGAGGTCTAAAGAGGAGCTTGCTAAGGTTGCACAGGGAATGGAAGTTCCGAACCAGTCACTGGCTAATACCCAAAAGGAAGCCGACGAGGTGAAGGTTGATAGGGAGAGGATGCAGCATGCCCTGGATATAGAGAAGCTCAGGTCCCTCCGTCGTAAGTAGGAGAGGAATATTATGAAGGAGAGCGTAGTGGAGCTGGAGAAAGAAATCCAATCCCTTCGAAGTAGCGTGGCCAATCTAGATGCCCAGGTAGACACCGCCTTCAGGGATGGTTACTTTTTTACAGGTTACCAGGTGGCCCTAGCTCTCCCTCCTCTGTTTGATCTAAGTGACATCGCTGGGTAGAACCGGGAGGAGATCAGGGCAAAGGCTGCTGAGCTAGCTAGGGCAGCACCTTCTGATGTGGCTGGGCCCTCCCAGGTTGTTGGAGATATTGGAGTAGTAGGAGGACCGGACCAGGGCTCTATCTCCCTTCTTCCACCAAGCAATGCTGGATCAGCTCCAAATCTGAGGAATCCTGAGGTTGGTGTGGCCCAGGCTGGAGGAGGGGTTTTTGCCTCCTTTGCTTCTCCAGTAGAGTCTGGCAAGGAGGTAGGAGATCGGTCTGCTACTGATGATGGAAAAGCTGTCCTGCCTATCTCATCATCTCACCCTTCCCAGGAAAAGGAAGGTCAGACTGCTCTGATCGAGGAAGTTGGAGGGGAGCTTCAAGGAGATCCATCTCCAATAGAGATTATGGTTGATGTGGGTGCCCAGGAAACAGACGGGGCTCCATCCAGTATTGAAGGAGGGGAAACCATAACTGGTGGAGCTGGCGGGGAGACGGCCACTCAGAAGCAGGAGGATGCATGATCCAGCTTGATCCCTTATTCAGTAGCACCTAGATAATGTTATCTTTTTTGTAGCTCGTGATCGGGGGATGGGCTCCCCGGTTTTAGTAATGAGAACTTCTTTGTTTTTCTTGACTCCGTGCGTGTATAGTTTATCACATCCCAAGTTGAAATGCTTGTTCCGGGATGATTCTCAGTACCCATGTGGGAATTTGGTGATCCGGAAGTTAATACCGCTAATGGTCCGGGAAAAATACCAAGACCTCAACCGGTCATAGATCTGGGCGCTTCATTTTTTGTGGGTTTCCATGTAGGCATTATTGGTTCGGATTTTGTATTCAACTGTCCTTCTAGATGTCGATCTAGGATAAGTTCGATTATCCCAATCATTAAGGCTTGGGGGAAAGCACACTCCGCAAGGCAACCCTTTCCCGTGTATCGAATGTTGTGTACATAAATGACTTTATCCTCTCATTTTCGATACTCAATCTTTCCCTCTATAAATACCCCTTATCTGTTAGGTGGATCTTCAAACAATCCTTTTTTCCTTTGTAGCAGGCAGTCTCCATAGGTTGACCGATGATCGTCGTATCACCTGACATTGTGGGAGGAGGAGGAGATGTCAACTCTGTGACTGGCAGGATACTTGGTATTGTGGAAGGAGCTGTACTTGATGGATTTAATTACTAGAGGAACAGGGAAAATAGAGATTCCCAGGATCAGGATGAATGGTGGGCTCTGACGCTGCTGCGGCCTTGCCAATGGTGTAGGCATTACCCGGTCGAGCCGCGGCTTTGTGCCCCGTTGCATCTTGGATGTGGGGGGGGGGGAGAATCCTTATTTCCTTCCTATTCTTACTGATCCCTACACGGCCTCTGCTCCTACCTCTGGGGTTCGTGGCAGCACCGTCAATATAGATTCTAATTTAAATCAATGTTGCTAGGTAGTCAGATCTAGTAAGTAGGTGAGAAGTTAGAGAGGGGACTGGCTATTTTAGACCTCCAGTTTATTTTCTTGTCTCTTTTTTTCTTGTATCTTGTATGTAGCTTAAAATAAGGGCAGGGTTCCCCGATTTGATCAATGAAAAGAAAAACTCACTTCCACCTATATCTGTCGATTTAATTTAGTCACACGCTTCTGATTGTAGCATAGACTCGGGCAAGAGTCCCCAGCATAAACTTGACTTAATCAAAACTTGGTAACTTATAAAATCTGATGAGAATAAAGCAGTTGATCGGTACCATGGTATCTCGCACTCCAGTTCTGAGAGTCTTGGCAGTATGGCGAGTAGTCTGGCGAAACTAGGAACCTCATCGAATGATTGAGTACCTAGCTTTCCAGTTCATGGAACCTAGGTCTCCAGGGAAGTATTCTGGCGAAACTGGGTACCTCGCTCCTTTATTTGTAGGAGCTTTGGTGCCTTGGCGAATCAAAAATTTAGTGAATCTCAGTACCTCGCCTTCCTGTTTTAGGAATCTTGGTACTCTGGCAAAAATGGTGGCATACGAGGTACCTCGCACTCCTGTTTGTAGGAGTCGTGGTATCCTAGCGAAAGCAATTGGCGAATAAACACTGGCAACAAGATCCAGGTAGGCAACTAAGGCCACTTTAGCACCTGGTCTTTCTCGGCAGGGGGTGGTGCCCGGCCAAGGTCTGATCCATCGGGCAACTATGCTCTTACATACTGGATCCTTCCTAGTGGGGGGTGGTACCAGGCCAAGGCAACAGGAAGGTCATATGGTCCTTCCTAGTCTTGAGGCGAGCCTCCTAGATGGACTAATCCGATCTAGGATATCAGGAGTGCTATGCAGCTTTCCTGGTTTTATGGCGATCCTCCTAGAGGGATCTATCCGGTCCATGGCATTAGGAATGCTATGCAGCTCTCCTGGTCTTAAAGCAACAATCATGGGGAATTCAATTGGCGACATAAAGCAGGTGGATGTAGACAAATGTAGGCAAGAAAAAATGGAGAAAGAAACCTTCTTTATTGATGATAAAAAAAATAATACAAGTACTCACGACTACTAATATCTTCTGACAGTCATTTAGGAATAATCATGGTCGACTTGCCTTGCAGAATTTATCGGTAGAATCTCTTGAGATGATCAGCATTCCAAGTGTGGTCTACTGGATGTCCGTCCATATCATTCAACTTGTAGGCCCTACCCTGGATCACCATTTTGATTAGGTAAGGACCTTCCCAATTAGGTGATAGCACTCCGTCCTACCTCTTCCGGGTATTCTGGGTAATCTTTCTGAGCACCATATCCCCTTCCTTGAAGCTTCGACTTCTCACTTTCTTGTTAAAGTAACGAGCAATCCGGTTCTGGTAAACCGCTACTCTTTCGGCTATCCTGTCCTGCTTATCCTCTAGGAGGTCCAGGCTAGCCCTCAGCTTGTCCTCATTTCCATCGGGGTCAAAATGTTGCACCCGGAAAGAGACGAGCTTGTGTTCTATAGGAAGGACGACTTTACCCCGAAAGCTAGCGAGTAGGGGGTTTCTCCCGTAGCGGTCCTCTTGGTGGTGCGATATGCCCATAGTCCGTCCGGGAGTTCATCAGCCCATAGTACGTCCGGGAGTTCATCAGCCCACACCAACAATCGAACATGGAGTTTCCCTAACCGTCCTGTTACTTGTTACTTTTGTGCCAAAAGAGGGCACACTAAGGCTTATTGCTTTAGTTTCCAAAGGTTAAAGGCAAGTAAAGCTTGGTCTAGGATGAACCCACCAAGGGTTAAACAAATATGGGTTCGAAAGGACCTAGTTGGACAAATGAGGAAAGTTGGGAGAGATGCAGTGCATAGGCATTTGGCACCGGTTTGGGTGGCCAAGTTGAATGTGCTCCCCATTCCGGTCAAATCTTCTTTGGTTGACCGGGTCCCATTTTGAGTGCATTGCACTCACTTTTGAATTGATTTTTTGTATTCTTATTTTTGTTTTTCGGATGGTTAGATTTTGTCATTGTAAATTTTTGGTACATAAATGCTTGATAATGTGTAATGTTTAGTTTTGGTGCAGATACAGTTGCAGGGCAGAGTCCTGGAATCAGTCCAGGGGAACAGTGCGGTTATAGTGCGGATCAGTCACCCGCACTCGTCCCGCACTCCGAAGGCATCAGGTAATAAAGTGCGGGTCAGCCACCCGCACTGCAACCACACTTTAGTCGCGCAGTATATATACTGCCTGTCGTTCTTTAAGGCTCCACTTTGCCACCAAAGCAAAACAAAACAGCAATTTTCAAATTTTTCCCTCGTCTCAACTGAAAGGTATTCCGTGTGTGCCACGTTTTAGATTTTTCGGCAACCAAGGTATGAATTCTTCCTCCAATTTCATTCCATATCTCTCTAATTCAAAACCCTAACCCCTTTTATCAAAAATTATTTTTCCTCTTTTGCATGAACTTCATGATTCAAAATTTGAACTTTTGTTTTTGTTTTTGCTAATGTCTAACTACCTATTGAATATCTATAAGGATGGAATGATGGGTTGTGCCTAATTATGCATGTGATGTGTTCATTTTTACATTAATTTTCTTTTGCAATTGGATATTCAACTGAATTCGGGGTTTATATGGTTGAATGGAATCCTATACATGAGTTAGAGTCGTAGTAGTGTGAATTCGGTCGATGATGTGCAGAGATTATGAAGTGTATTCACGAATGGCAATTCTGCATGTGCTGGTATCTGGGAACGAGTTAGAGTGCGGGTACAGTGCGAGTCATTCACCCGCACTCCACCCGCACTCTATCCTCCTGGCAGAATATGTGTTCTTTCAAATTCCTTCATCATAACCTCATGGTTCCTTGATCTGAATATTCCCTTAAAACTATTGTTTATTGTGCAGATGTCAGGAAGAACCAGGCAATCAACTAGGCAAGGCAGTCAGGGTTCCGAACGAAGACCGAGGACGGGACCCCAAGTTCCACCACCATGCATCAGACACCCAGATTTCGAGGACCGTTTAGAATACTTCAGGGAACGAGACGTCATGGTGGGAAGGGGGATAGCAGTTGAAGAGCTGGAGGGCACCTCAATCCTTCTAATGGTTGAAACAAGGGGATGGGAAACCTTTGTTAGCCCCCCCCCCCCGATGTATTGTAGACGCGTGGTCGAGGAATTCTTTGCTGGAATGGTACCTGAAACTTTTCAACGTACTTCTTCGGTTCTGGTCCGAGGGGTAAAAGTTCAGATGACTATAGAAGACATTAACAGATACTATAGGACAGAGCTTCCAGTTGATCCCGAAGTAGTCGGACGTCTAAGGCAGGGGGTGACTTGGAATGAATTCTTTGTGACACAAAATGTGGATTTTGCAAATCAATTAGTGATCTGTCCAATGGACTTTTGGCTGGCTCCAGATCACCGCATGAAGCACACCAACTTGAAGAGTGAGTTAGGTTTCTGGCATGTGTTCATCTCCCATTCATTGATCCCCAGAAAGCACAGAACTTCAGTGAACTTCAATGCAGCAATGATCATGTACTGTATACTGCAGAATCAGTTGATCGACATAGGCTTTCTGGTCAAAAGAGAGATACTTGAGTTGGGAGATGTTAGAGTAGATAAGCAGCCACTCATCTTCCCTAGCCTAATCACCGCAATTTACAGAACTGCAAGGTTGGATTTTGGATCCGATCCTTTCGAATGTGGTTTGGGGCCTGTTGGGCGTTTCACATGGAATGACTAAGTCAGAGAGAGGGACCCCTCTGGAGTCAAGGTCCGAACAGGGAGGAAGAAACCTGCTCGAGGGGGAAGCACAAGTAGACAGGCTGAAGACATCCCGGAACAACCAGATCAGTAGTCGGTTTACCTAGAATACGGTGATTACAGGCCCACTGTTTCCCCACCCCCGCAGGAGACGTCTGGAAAGGTCCCTTGGCAGAACTTGCTTACAGGATTGGAGAACCTCAGAACCGAGGTAGCCAAAAATAGGAGGTAGATTACTGAGAGCAGAGCGGAAGCCAATGAGTATTTTACTGACATTTGGGGCAACCTCACTGACATGAGGGAGGCACTCATTCTCCCAAGTTATCCACAGAAGAAGAAGACGCACGCTGCTTTCTCACCTCTTTCAGGGGGCCCAGACATTGACCCATATGGGGGAGAGCTCCGAGCTGCAATGGAGAGATCTAGGAGGGAGCATGAAGAGCGGATCAGATCAGAGATTGACCCCAAAGGAAAAGGGATCGCTAGTGAACCGGAGATGGAGTTTTCCGACGAAGATTAACCATCCATCCCTTTTTGTTTATTGTTATTATTCTCGGACTACTTACTCTTATTGCTTGTATTTATAATTTCTTTTAAAAGGCTTGGACTTATTTTTCTTTTCTTTTCGCATTTGATTTTTGTTTGGTAGAGTTGTTGTGTGGTTTTAAGCTAGGTTGTGCATCTTTTGGGAAGCACACGGCAACACGCATGGACAACGAACTAGCTTCCTTCTAAAGGGAGTTTTCTACCTTCGATTTTGTACTTAAGCTTTCAATGAATGCGATTTAGATTTTGTTTTTATGAATGAGCATGGTCGAATGTATGTCTAGATTCGGTTTGGGGGTGTTGAACCCTTATTCCACCAATTATTGAGATTATGCTTATTATTTCCAACAATGGGGACATTGTTGAGTTTTGGTTTGGGGGTGTATTACGCCTTGTACAGTTGTTAGTGTCCAATGTTTCAATTTTGTCGCTTGTCCAGTTTTCAAACTGTATCCAGTTTGGGTATGATGCCTCTAGAGTGTGCTTTTGACGAGTTCCTTATATGTGCACTGACCATGTGATATAGTTTGGTGCTATTTGAGGGTTCGCTTGCACCACCATGGGGTCGTCCCAACCGTTGGTGTTAAGTATTGGGGACTCATTGTTCCCATGTCTTCTTCTAATAGTGGAGATACCCGCGAGATCACAAAAACAAGCATGAAAGTGTGTTTTCTGAGTGCATTATTGATTATTCTTAAACACGCCTCTCATCATTTATGTCATGTGCCATAGGACTTGCATATAATTTTGTGAATTGCATGATGGATGCTCTCATTCCCTTTTTAGATGGTTGTGGAAGTGATATTAGGGAATGTATGTGTATTGAATAACCTCTATAGCCTAATCACCACACCCCATATTGTGTGCTCCAAAGCCAAGTTGAGGCCAAACACTTACTATTTCATTTGGTACCACATTCAACCATATACCCAATAGCCTAAACACATGCCTACCCTTGTACTAATCATGTTAGGATGGGAAATGGTAGTGATGAAAAGAGTTAAGATGGTCCTACAGCGGGTAAAATGAAATAATTATTGAAAATATGCAAGGAAAGGGGTAAGAAACATAGTTGTGTGCCATAAATGCCTAAGAAAGGGAAATTGTATCAACTCAAATGGGTACAACATTGTGATTGGGAAATTGTTAAAAGAAAAAAAAATAAAACAGAAATTGTACTTGATGTGCCATAATGGGGATTGTATTATGCTAAATACGCTCAAACGGAATGCAACATTGAAGGCACAAATGTGGGTTAAATGATTTCCTAGAGGGTCGCGTTTAAGTGATAAAAGAACATGGTGTGGGAGTAGGGGTATATTCTAGCATGATTGGTGAGTTTGAACTCCAAATGTCCATATTCTTTGTGTAACCTCATTCAACCCCACATCCATACTATAACCGGTTGCAAAGCCCTATTTGATCCATATAAGTCTAGTTTGGGAATGTCGGTTGAAGCACGATGTTTCACATCCATGGCATGGTGACTGGTTCCTAGGATAGTTCATTGCTTAAATTTTATGCAGAATCTTCTTTGCATACTTGTTTGTGTGGAACTTAGGACTCTTGAGGAAAGAAAAGAGAGAATCCATGTGAGTTTTCGAATTGAAGCGAATTATGCTCAAGGTATGGGAGTAAGTTGTCCATAATTCATGAATGCCTTTAAGTGTGGGATTCGTGTTCGTACGAGCCTCCCTTGGGTGTCTCCAAATTGCTCTTGATCTTGTGCATATGTTTTTCTCCTCTCTATCACACCTATTTGTATCATATCACACATTGGACTTGCAGCATTGTTGAGGTATTGTTTAGGTGTCTTTAAATTTCAATAAGTTGGCGTCTTACTGTTTTGATTAGATTTGCTCGAGGAAGAGCAAAGGTTTGGTTTGGGGGTGTTTGATCGGGCCAAATATGTAGTATATTTAGGCCCTCAAACCCTTACCTTTGGTTCTGTTTTCATGCGTTTTTGTATCTCTGATGGGTTGTTTTGTGTGGAATTGTAGGAAATGGTGCAAGGATGGGTTTGGAAGCATGTCGCGGTGATTTCGGCAGAAAATGGGTGAAAGGAAAGACAAAAGAGCACATGCAGCTCTACAGTGCGGGTCAAGTGCGAGTCAAGTGCGGCTCGCAACCGCACTCCAACCGCACTCCAGCCGCACTCATGTTCATAGCCGGGACAGGATACAAGTGAAGAGATAAAGTGCAGGTCATGTGCAGGTCATCCAACCGCACTCCACCCACACTGTTGCCAAACCAGAGAAGCTGAAGTTGCACCTGACGAAAAGGTACGGGTACTGTGCGGGTCATCCAACCGCACTATACCCGCACTTATGCCAAACCAGAGAAGTTGAATATGCACCTGATATTAGAGTGCGGGTATTGTGCGGGTCATCAAACCGCACTCTACCCGCACTATCACCAAGACCAGAAGAGCAAAATTGCACCTGACATTAGAGTGCGGGTACTGTGCGGGTCATCCAACCGCACTCTACCCGTACTGTTGCTCAAGACAGAAGGTAGATTTTGCACCTGATAGGGAAGTGCGATTCAAGTGCGATCACAGTGCGATTCCAAGTGCGGGTCAACTGCGGGTAATGCAACTGCACTTCACCCGCACTTCTGCCCAGATCCAAGGACTGAAGATGAAGACAACCCATACAGTGTCGGTAATTCAACCGCACTCCACCCGCACTCCACCCGCACTCCGCGCGTGCCAGTTTGATTTTTGAAGCTTAAGTGACCTATTTTTGTATGTTGTATAAATAGAAAAGTATAGAAATGTTTTTGAGAGTTTTTGACTCCGTTTTTCAGAAAAAAAAAACACAGTTAGACTTAGAATCTCTCTCTCTCTCTCATCCTTACATTCTCTACTCAACTTCAAGGAAGTTAGGAGATTGAAGCCACTTCAAGGAAGGAGATGTTCTCCAAGGGTTCTTTCTCTTTCCCTTCTCTCAGTTTCCTAGTTGTAATGAGTAGCTAAATCCCCTCTAAGGGGTTGATGGAGTAGTTAATTGAATATTGGGCTTGTACATAAACTTGATATTATATTGATATTCATGTCTATCTTTCATTGATCTATTCTTGTTGTGAATGTTTACCATTGATTTCTTGTGTAGATACACTCTCTTTGCAAGATGTCTTTGTATTATGTATGAGTATTGCATCTAGATATACATCATATTTCGTTGTTTAATGCTCTAAAGAATGGACAGAATGTCATGAATTTCGACTCTTAAACTGCGGTCTTAATCTAACCTCGATCGAGCTTCCGGCACTATACATCCTAGGTCGGAACCCGTAAAAGAGTTAGAAGTCATCACTATACATCCTAGGGTGACTGCATTTAATCGGTTGAGTCATTGTTAGGTAGACGAGCTTCATTTCCAGAATCTGATAAACAACCAACACTATACATCTTAGGCTGGTAGTTTACGACAAATTAATCCCTAATAGGTGGTCTGCACTATACATCCTAGGTTGGCCACCTTCTACGGATAAATAACCGACTCTAAACATCCTAGGTCAGTTACCTTGAATAGCCGTGCTATTGACAAGTTTGTTGCATTGCCTAGTATTTACTTTCGTATCCATTAACTCCTTAGTTTCCATCATCTATATATATCCTTCATCCTATTTCCCCCTTCATTTAGTTTGCATAATAACTTTAGTGTTATTGATAGTGTAATTCACCATCTACATCTTCCCCATTTCATGTTTCGTTATTATGTATATACATAACATTATGATGGGAAGGTTTTTGCCGTCAGAAAACCGTCTGTCAAAACAATTTATAAAACCTATGCGATGCGTTCACAAGTAGAAATACAAGTAAAGCAGTAAGCACGGGTGTCATCCACTGAGATCGGGGTAGCGGTGATAAGATTAGGATTAATATAACTAGTATGCATAAAAGTGAAGTGATGGTGAATGAAAATACAATATAAACTAAACTATGAAAGCAAATAAAATGGGATGACAATGGAGTGATGAATGAATGATGATGGAACTACGAAGTTGATGGACTCGTAAGTGAATATTAGGGCAATTGCAACAAACTCTCAATTAAGCATGTATTGAAAAATGTAACCAACCTAGGGTGTATAGTAAAGACCTCCTACTAGCGATTAATCCCTCCTAAGCAACCAACAATGGCTAGTTACTCAATCGGGACTTTTTCTATGAATGCTCATCTATCTAGCTATGGCTCAACCTATTACTAATGTAGCAATCCTAGGGTGTATAGTGATGGCTTCCAATTCCCTCACAAGTGGCCGACCTAGGATGTATAGTGAAGGCCACCCGTTTGAGATTGGATGAGGCTCGAGGTTATCAACCGAATTCTACTCGAAGGTTAGTTCTCGTAAAATCACTAAAGCAGCCAACCTAGGGTGTATAGTGGAGGCTTCTAATTCTCTCACAAGTGACTAACCTAGGATGTATAGTGAAAGCCACTAATTCAAGATTAGATTAAGGACATGGTTGTAGAGCTGGATTTCTGGAAATCCTTCCATTCAATGGAGCATTAGACAACCTAATTGCCTACTCAAGTAATCCAAATCAATCATGCAAAGAGGGTGTATCCAGGCAAATCAATAATTGAAATCAATTCAAGCAATGGAATAAAACATAGAGATAGAATAAATATAACACATAGAGTTTGTTTACAAAGCCCAAATATCCATCTAACAAATAACATCAACCCCATAGTGGGGTACTTTAGCTACTCATGTTCTATTACAAACAAATAAACTAAGAGAGAGTGTAGAGAGAACCCTTGAAGATTGATCTCCTTCCTTGAAGCTTGAATCCAAGTCTCCTAGTTGCCTTTGATTGAGTAGAGATGGTTTGGATGATAGGGAGATGTGTTTCTAGCTTAAACTGCAAATGTTAGGAGATATGGTGATATATTTTGGTTCGTTCCCATCCTTTTCTATTTATAGAGGATGGAAAAATAGGTCACTTAAGCTTGAAACCAGAAGCTGTCGCGCGCAGAGTGCGGGTGGAGTGCGGGTGAATTACCCGCACTGTACCCGCATTGTAAAGGTTTTCTTCATCTTCAGTCCTCTGATCTGGGCAATAGTGCGGGTGGAGTGCGGTTGAATTACCCGCACTTGACTCACACTTGACCCGCACTGGAGTCGCACTTGAGTCGCACTTTACTGTCAGGTGCAAAATCCCTCCACTGTTTTGAGCAATAGTACGGGTGGAGTGCTGGTAGATGACCCGTACTGTACCCGCACTCTAATGTCAGGTGCAACTTCAGCTTCTCTGGTTTGGCAACAGTGCGGGTGGAGTGCGGTTGGATGACCCGCACTGTACCTGCACTTTAACGTTAGGTGCAACTCAGCTTCTCTGGCTTTGGCAACAGTGCGGTTGCGACCCGCACTTGACCCGCACTGTAGAGCTGCTTATGATCCTTTGTCTTTCCTTTTGCCCCTTTTCTGCCAGAATCACCGCAACATGCTTCTAAACCCAGAATTACATCTATTGCCTGCAATTAGCACTAATGAGCCTATTAGACATAAAATATATAGAAAATACACACAAGAATGAGACAAAGGAATAGGAATGAGGGCCGAAATATACAACAATTTAGGCACGATCAAACACCCCCAAACCAAACCTTTGCTCGTCCTCGAGCAAACATAATACGAAGTAAATAAGACACAAACGAAAAATGACTCGAACTAAAAACTTTCCTAGACAGAAAGAAAAACTTGCTACATAACCAACTAGCAGAGAGATACGTAAAAGCAAATGGGAGTGAGGAATTAGCATATGCGAAATGTTCTAAACAACTCGAAGACACCCCAAGGGAAATTGGCACAACACGAGTCCCACACTTAAAATGCCCTCGCCTAAGAAACTACTCACTCTCACACCTCGAGCATAATTCACTTCGACGCTAGGTTCTCACATGGATTATCTCTTATCTTTCCTCTCAGAACCTAGGTTCACACTCATGCAACATGTATGCCAATGAATCTATGTAACTGAATCAACTTAGTTGCATACATTTAGTGTAGCATAAACACTGTTTTCAGTGAATGAGTCTCATGAAAGAATCAAGTGTCATGAACGTGGAAAGTGTTAGGATTATGCTCAATAGCAAGAGTGTAATATTGTAATTGACAAACTTTTCATATAAATAAAGTGATTTCTGATTCTGCAAAATCTTATAGCATTTATAATTATAATTGTCAAGGTAAATAATCATAAGGTCAAAAGACTATGAGATATGAAGAATTGTTTGTACATCCGGATATGTATGAGGTAGACACAATTCTTTAGTTAGTCTTGAATAACGTTCACAACTTAAGTTAAAGGTTGGACACCTCTATCTTGATAAAGTTGTAGAATTCTTTTACTAGCATTTGAGTGGGATCAAATGAGTTATGATGAGTCTAAAATCATCGAAAGGTTTTCGAGTAAAAGAATCTAGTGCACTGGGTGCATTGAACTGGATCACAATGAAATACTTTATCTAGAACCGTCACTAGATATAAGTCTTTTCATTATCAGGACAATCAGAGAGTCTATCTAAATCCTGAGATAAATGATGGACTTATGGTTGCAAGTGTTATCATTTGAGCTATCAATGAGTACGATTATATAGCATAGTCTATCCTCGATAGTTTGGTGGTATTCATTTGTTAATCGATAGAGGACTTCATTAATAGATATGGACATTGTGGCTCCATTTATTAAATGAGAGTAAAATATCATCTTATGGATGTTTTGAGGTATTGGATATTAAATCTCAACATTGAGTTTTCAATAATGATTATTGAAGACATGGCTTCTGGACAAGTCAAAATATCCAAGTTCAAAATGTGGTCATATGAGGAAATGTGGTAACTTGGAGAGCTATAGGTGGTCTATGAGTTCTTGGCGATTACTGATATTATTCACGAGGATACACCATCTCCTATAAGATTGTCTAGGGTAAGAATGAGAAACATCTCCTTATTCTATCTTTATTTAAGAGTTCAATTTTAGCTCTTTAGTGGAATGAGTTAAAATTAATAGATCGGACCTAAGTGAATCATTTGTTGATTGTGATTAGGTTATGTCTATTGAAGCTTAAATTTAGATAGCCCGCCAAGATCCACAATCCACACGTACTTGCATGGATCACTTGATATATTCTACCGGACCAATTTATGGGTCCATCTAGAATTGCATTTAATATATTAAGAATATAATATGTCTATTATTTATTTAATGGGCTGCACTATTATATTAATATATTAAAAGGAGATATGTAGGCTTGTTTCTTTTAGTAAGAATAAGTCTGGTTCACATGTGGGCTTTTATTTAAAGTCTAATGGATTAAATAAAATAAGAAAAATAATATTGGGCCCATATATACATGGTGTGGGCGGCAAGGCTAAATAAAATAGCCCAAGATATTATTTTATTTTATTGTTTTGATTAAATGGGAATTAATTAATTATGTAATTAATTAATAGTTTAAATCAAAATCTTTTCCTGATCAGTAAATTAAATACTATGTGTTGGATTAGGGTTGGAATTCTTTTAAGTGATAGGAGTCTTAATGTGGTAAGGATTAAGTCCACATACACTCCTTATTATGCAAATAATTTGGCCACCACTAGTCCTACAAGGGTTAGGATTCTTGAATTGATAGGAATTAGGGAAAAGGATAATTCCTTTTCAAGAAGGAAATTAACCAACCCTAGATTTCCTATTCAATGAATTCGGCCAACCCTACTTGGTGAAGGAGAAAATTCGGCCAACCTATAAATATAAGGTTATCAATTTTCGGCCACCAAGAAGCAAAAATAGAGAGAGATTTTTGTTTGTTTTGAAAATAAAAAATCCTACTCTATACACAGATTTTCGGCCAAGAGAGAAAAAGAAAATAAGTTCTCATTCGATAGTGCACTTACAAGCCTTTAACATCAAAAGGTTTTGTGCACACTTTCGATTTAGGGTTACGCGAGTTTCAATCATATTGATTGTGAATTAAAAAGTGACCGAAACTTTTTTTTTAGGCTCTTGGTGTTTTACTATTGAAGATCAAGATCAGAAATTCCATACATCCATTCTAAGGTAAGCAATTCAAAGAAAAAGGGAGACCATGCTCCTAGGTGATTCACGTACGTGCTAGGATTGAAGATCTTGCGGATTACCATCGACGTAAGTCAATCGGATCATGCGACAAGAGGTATTTAACTCTAACCGTATATTTGAGTTTAATTAATTAAAGGGTTAAGGTTCAAATCTTTAGAAAAATTTTAAACTATACGAAAATTATTTTTTGCCTTCCGCTGCGGTTTTAAGCAATTTTTCCCTACAATTTGTATCAGAGCCTTGGTTGTACCCTTTAATTAATTAATGTATATATACGTGAATCTATTTATTTTTATTGTGATTATGCATGTTTTAGAAAGAGATGGCACTCTAGGTATTCGCATATATAATTACATGTCGAATGTATGGATTTATATATGTTGTTATAAAGTGAATTGTTATTGCTCAATTTTGGTCCTAGATTTTCCATGTAATTTTTGTTTCGGAATTTTAACAAGAATGTTGGCCTATTATCGTCACAAGTTCCTTCTTGATAGTTGCTTAATTTTTTTTTTTTTTTTATATAAAATAGTGCAGTTTTTTTTAATGTATTAAAAATACTGCAGTTTTTTTTTTGTACAGTTTTTTATTTGTAAATAAAAAAAAATAAAAAATTATTTCTGCAGTATTTTATTGTATAAAATAAGTTGTAATATATTCAAGATTTGAAGACTCGAAGATTTGAAGAAATTGGAGCATCCGGAACCGAGCTTGGCACCCGCGCGCACCAAGACAACAAGCGCGCACGCAACCAAGCGTGCAGCTGCGCTTGTTGCGGTGCAGCAGCGCGCGCGACCCATGCATGGGCTGGCCATGCGGCAGCTCATGCCCTTGCATGGGCTAGGCGTGCGC
Organism: Dipteronia sinensis; assembly: GCA_033220585.1. Taxonomy (NCBI): domain Eukaryota; kingdom Viridiplantae; phylum Streptophyta; class Magnoliopsida; order Sapindales; family Sapindaceae; genus Dipteronia; species Dipteronia sinensis. Next base: position 38,802,825 of record CM065639.1, on the reverse strand, counting down.
ATGGGCTGCTTGGTGATCTTCGGGTGCGCGAGTTACGTGCGCGAGATGGTCGCTTGAAGTCTTGTTCGCCAAGAAAGGAGTTTTTTGTATTCCGTACAATTGTAATTTACATGCTTTTCTAGAACGGACCAAAATTGTGGCTATTTATTTTTATGAATAAATATTACAATATTTGTTATTGTATGATAACATGTCATATAGAATAGGAGTGCCACTCATATATCTCTTTTGGTATGAACATGCATTGAATGATTTAGGTATCTAATTGGCATCTAGATAACTTGGTAAAATCATTCTTTGGAATTTAATCACACGCCTTAAATAATTGAGTGGGAGAAGGTGTGTTAGAACACCTATGGCCTCCAAGGTTAGTTGAGCTTTATTATTTATTGGTAATCCCCCCGAGGGGCGTCCATAAATGGAATTTAGCAAAATACTTCCTTACAAGGATAGACTAGACAATTGACTCAAACGAGATCTACTCCTAGAGGAGGGATTTTTGTGAGAGAAAATTGAGGGTCGATATCTTGGTAACACACTCAATGTAATTTTATTAATATCCTCCCGAGAGTTCTTGTTAATAAAATTGCAAGGCTAAAATTGAAAACGCTGGTTGTTATGTTAACAATTAGGTGGGACCTAGTCAAACTAGTAAATGGTGCGAACTCCCGAAGGAGGCGTAACATTTATGGGTGTTGGATCACCGTTGAATTTTTCACGATTAAGTTATTTAATTAATTCAAGATAAATATTCGAAAGTGCTTTATCATGATTATTTACTTATACATGCTTTTTGTTTTGTTCAGAAATCATGACCCCATCACTTATGAACATCCTAAAAGATAACACTTTAACTGGAGATAATTATGTCACATGGAAAAGGAAAATTGGGTTGTTGCTGCAAAGTGAAAAACATAAGTTTGTTCTAACTACTCCTAAACTACCTGCTCCTAATAATGAATCAAGTATTTTACAAAGAGATTAGTATGAGCAGTGGAAGACCTTAGATGATATGGCCAAATGTTACATTATGGCTATTATCTCCGACGTGTTGCAACAGCAGCATGAAATAATGGGGTCTGTTGCTGATATTATGATGTCTCTGGAAGAGATGTTTGCTATGAGGTCTAGGACGACTAAGAGAGAGGCAGTGACTGCTTTTATGAATCTTAGGATGAAACCTGGACAGGCTGTGAAAGATCACATGATGAAAGTCGTAGCACATCTAAATATTGCAGAATTAAATGGCGCTGAGATAGATGGTGAGACCAAAATTGACATGGTTGTCAACTCACTATCAGATTCCTTTGATCAGTTCAAGTTGGACTACACCTTGAAAAAAAAGGAATACACCTTGTAGGGCCTGATGCAAGATGTTCAAAGCATTGAAAAGATCCTTGTGAAAAGCAAAGGTCAAGAGATTCATATGGTTGGTAAAGTTGCTACTGTTAAGACCCGTCAGAAGGTCAAGAAAAAACAGAAGAAAAAGAAACTTGGGCCTACCAAGAAAGTAACCAAGATCAAAAGGAAATGCTTCCTTTGTGGTGAAAAGGGACATTGGAAAAGAAATTGCCCAAAGTCCCAGAACAAGAAGGAAGAAGGTAATATTAATTATCTTGAAACATGTTTTCTGACAGATTCTATAGATTCTTGGATCATTGAAGATCTTACGGATTACCATCGACGTAAGTCAATCGGATCACGCGACAAGAGGTATTTAACTCTAACCGTATATTTGAGTTTAATTAATTAAAGGGTTAAGGTTCAAATCTTTAGAAAAATTTTAAACTATACGAAAATTATTTTTTCGCCTTCCGCTGCGGTTTTAAGCAATTTTTCCCTACAGAAAGATCATTCATTAACTAATATTCCCAATCTAGATATCCCCTAAGATCAACTAGGTCTTTTCCATTTGGTTGTAACGTGGCCACGGTGAATGGTGATTAGAAGAATGAGAAATTTAGGCACAAGCACTAATCAACCAAGTTAAGGCTATACATTCTACACTTAAGCATTTAATTTCTCGTGCAACTCCACTTCCAAATACAATATGGCGTCCAGGCATACAATTAGACTCTACGTGCAATCTTTAACTACTCATGTTACCCATTTGAGTAGCATTTACAATTTACACAAGGCTTTTGGAGCATATTTTTCTTTTGTTACTTTTTGCTTCTTTTCTTTTCTTTTCTTTTCATGCCTTTTTACTATGCACATTTTCACAACTCATTACTCTTGCCTAGGTACACGCCATTTATCAAATTAAAGCACAACTTTACATTCCTAAGCCTCAACAAGATCAATTAAGAGAGGGTTGGCTAAGTGTTTAGGTTGCTTGGGTTATGGATAACGTGGGTGTAGAATGGAAAAGTCTATATGTGTTTGGCTTCAAAATTGGCTTGGGAGCACACATATTACGGGAATGGGAAGTATTTAGGCTTTCTTTTTGAGTGGCTAAAACACACATTGCCTAATATCACTTCAAAGGATCAATCTACCAAGGGAATAAAAGTTTCAGTCAAGCAGTCCACATATATGATGCATGTTCAATGACAAATGATGATTTTTGATGTAGTGAGACTATGCATGGTGTTTGAATAGTGTTTACAGATTTGAAAAACATTTTCCCTCAAATATACACGCTTTTAGCTTGTGTTTGTGATCTTACAAGGGAAATCTCTACTATTAGAACAAGGAGCTTGAGCACTGAGTTCCCTAAACTTTGACACTAGAAGATGAGACTAGCCCATGAAGTGCCAGTGAGACCCCTAGAATGACTAAGAGTTATTGAATAAGCACACAAAGCATACACACATTTGCCACAAACACTATGCTCCAGGTATCTCACCAAGCTAAATAAGCTCAAAATTCTGGCTAAGCAGCAACTTTTTCGAAAATAAGACACAAAAATGACTCAAGACATAAAAGACGACTCAAAAAGGCGTCTACACCCCCAAACCAAAACCCAACATTGTCCTCAATGTTGAAGACAAGAGAATCCGGCCTAGCGGCATGCACCTAACATGACTCAAACAAACCTAGGCACTAATCAACCATAATCAATGCCCCAACAAAATAAAAATTGCTCAAACAAGGCTCACAAAATAAAGGCAATTCATGCAATATATCATTGAAGCACAAGTCAAGCTTAACATCATGCATTTTATCAAAATTGACGGAATGGGGCATGAACAACCCCGAAACCGAATTAAACAATATAAAGCACATGCATTGATACTTGCACAAGAGCCTTCGGCTCTTTCATCCACAAATATAATCAATAGATTCAATGTGCAAATATCCACAAAATATAGCATTCGAACAAATTATCCCAACATCACAGTTTATTGAATTTAAACAACATAAAACATAAAGCATAAAACTAACTACATGCATCAAAATTATTCAATGGGATGCATTCATGGAAAGGCTAGGGTCCTCTAAGGGTGGTTTGACCAAGTTAGGAAATTCTCTATTTTTAACTACCCAAATAAATTTAGGTGACTTCATTATCTTTTCCTTTTTCATGTTTCTATATAAGTGCATTTGGTCTTTCCTTACCCATATTTTCTTGACCCTAGGTGGACTCCACCTATTCCTAGGACCTCTAGTTTTCCTATGTTGATTTGGCTTGTAATTTTTAGCCTTAAAATGCTCTATCCTAGAACATGCATAGCAAAAGATATTAGAGTTAGAGGAACTCCCCTTTGATGCGTGGTCTAGAGGACGTTTGATTTGTTTCACTTGTAACGCCTTGACCTCTTCCTCCTTTTTGCTTAGTGCTACCTTTGCTTCCTCTAAGGCATTGGCTTTTTGGTCAACCTCCATTTGCATCTTCATTTACTTGTGAGCTATCTTATCTTCAAAATCTTTTGATAGCCTCGCTAAGTTCTCTAAATCCTTCGATGCGGTACGCTTTTCGGCTTCAAATCTCTCAAGTCGTTCTTCCAATTCTTTGTTCTTGTCGGAGACTTCGCCATTTGTCTTCTTGAGAGTACCATTCTCAACCCTGAGCATCTTCACTTCAAATAATAGTTTCTTGTTCAACTCTTGGAGATTACTCGCCTTTTCCATTCCCAAGGCTTCTCTCTCTTGAAGTGCTTCATTCTCTTCCTTCAACACACCCCTTTCCAACACTAGCTCTGTGCTCATGCTCATAAGCTCTTGGTTCATCTAGATCATCCTGTCCATCTCATCCATTCTCTTGCTTCGCTCCACTTCAAATTCTATTCAGAGCTTATACATGTCTTCTTTTAAGAAATTGGAGGAATCCACCGGTTTGGTTGCTTTAACTTGGAAACAACTCAGATTTACCGGGGTGGACTGCTGGGCGGATTCGAGCATTTGGGTGGTTTTCTCTTCTATGAAGGCTTAAGTCTCTTGTTGAGAAGCTATCATCTACTCAGTCTCCCGCACAAGATTCTTCATGAAATTTCTTAGTTGATCTTCAACAGAATTTGACTTGAATGACGAGATGTAGGTATTCTCGTTAGGCTCATAGCTTGACCCTGAATTTTGCCAAAAGGAATCCATAGTGTCCTGAAACAAACAAAAAATAAAAACTACCAAAGCAATAAAAAGAAACTAACAAAACTTAAAACAACTAATAAACTAATAGTATTAAAACTAATCTAATCAGTACTACGCACACCGATCCCCGGCAGTAGCGCCATTTGATGGGAAGGTTTTTACCGTCAGAAAACCGTCCGTCAAAACAATTTATAAAACCTATGTGATGTAGGGAAAAATTGCTTAAAACCGCAGCGGAAGGCGAAAAAATAATTTTCGTATAGTTTAAAATTTTTCTAAAGATTTGAACCTTAACCCTTTAATTAATTAAACTCAAATATATGGTTAGAGTTAAATACTTCTTGTCGCGTGATCCGATTGACTTACGTTGATGGTAATCCGCAAGATCTTCAATCATAGCACGTACGTGAATCACATAGGAGCGTGGTCTCCCTTTTTCTTTGAATTGCTTACCTTAGAATGGATGTATGGAATTTCTGATCTTGATCTTCAATAGTAAAACACCAAGAGCCTAAAAAATAGTTCCGGTCACTTTTGAATTCACAATCAATATGATTGAAAACTCGCGTAACCCTAAATCGAAAGTGTGCACAAAACCTTTTGATATTAAAGGCTTGTAAGTGCACTATCGAATGAGAACTTATTTTCTTTCTCTCTTGGCCGAAAATCTATGTGTATAGAGTAGGATTTTTATTTTCAAAACAAACAAAAATCTCTCTCTATTTTGCTTCTACGGTGGCCGAAAATTCACAACCTTATATTTATAGGTTGGCCGAATTTTCTCCTTCACCAAGTAGGGTTGGCCGAATTCATTGAATAGGAAATCTAGGGTTGGTTAATTTCCTTACTTGAAAAGGAATTGTCCTTTTCCCTAATTCCTATCAATTCAAGAATCCTAACCCTTGTAAGACTAGTGGTGGCCGAATTCTTTGTATAATAAGGAGTGTATGTGGACTTAATCCTTACCACATTAGGACTCCTATCACTTAAAAGAATTCCAACCCTAATCCAACACATAGTATTTTATTTACTGATCAGGAAAAGATTTTGATTTAAACTATTAATTAATTAAATAATTAACTAATTTCCATTTAATCAAAACAATAAAATAAAATAATATCTTGGGCTATTTTATTAGCCTTGCCGCCCACACCATATATACATGGGCCTAATATTATTTTTCTTATTTTATTTAATCCATTAGACTTTAAATAAAAGCCCACATGTGAACCAAACTTATTCTTACTAAAAGAAACAAGCCTACATGTCTCCTTTTAATATATTAATATAATAGACATATTATATTATTAATATATTAAATGCAATTCTAGATGGACCCATAAATTGGTCCGGTAGAATATATCAAGTGATCCATGCAAGTACGTGTGGATTGTGGATCTTGGCGGGCTATCTAAATTTAAGCTTCAATAGACATAACCTAATCACAATCAACAAATGATTCACTTAGGTCCGATCTATTAATTTTAACTCATTCCACTAAAGAGCTAAAATTGAACTCTTAAATAAAGATAGAATAAGGAGATGTTTCTCATTCATACCCTAGACAATCTTATAGGAGATGGTGTATCCTCGTGAATAATATCAGTAATCGCCAAGAGCTCATAGACCGCCTATAGCTCTCCAAGTTACCATATTTCCTAATATGCCCACATTTTGAACTTGGATATTTTGACTTGTCCAGAAGCCATGTCTTCAATAATCATTATTGAAAAATCAACGTTGAGATTTAATATCCAATACCTCAAAACATCCATATGATGATATTATACTCTCATTTAATAAATGGAGCCACGATGTCCATATCTATAAATGAAGTCCTCTATCGATTAACAAATGAATACCACCAAACTATCGAGGATAGACTATGCTATATAATCGTACTCATTGATAGCTCAAATGATAACACTTGCAACCATAAGTCCATCATTTATCTCAGGATTAAGATCGACTCTCCGATTGTCCTAATAATGAAAAGACTTATATCTAGTGACGGTTCTAGATAAATTATTTCATTGTGATCCAGTTCAATGCACCCAGTGCACTAGATTGTTTTACTCGAAAACTTTCGATGATTTTAGACTCATCATAACTCATTTGATCCCACTCAAATGCTAGTGAAAGAATTCAACAACTTTATTAAGATAGAAGTGCCCAACCTTTAACTTAAGTTGTGAACGTTATTCAAGACTAACTAAAGAATTGTGTCTACCTCACACATATCCGGATGTATGAACAATTCTTCATTTCTCATAGTCTTTTGACCTTATGATTATTTACCTTGACAATTATAATAATAAATGCTATAAGTATTTGTAAGAATCAGAACACACTTTATTAATATGAAAAGATTGTCAATTACAATATTACACTCTTGCTATTGAGCATAATCCTAACAATCTCCCACTTGCGCTATAGCAAGTGTGTCATATCTCTCATTCCCATATTCTCTAGGTGCCTATCAAAACTCTTCTGAGGTAGAGCCTTTATGAAAGGATCCGCTAGATTTTCTGCTGACGCGATTTTGGTGATCGTCACGTCTCCCCTATGAACAATTTCCCTTAAAAGGTGATATTTCGTTTCTATGTGTTTACCTCTCGTATGACTTCTTGGTTCTCTCGAATTAGCCACTGCTCCACTGTTGTCATAGTGTATAGTGATCTGCTTATTCGCATTAGGAACCACTTCCAAGTCAATCAAGAATTGGCGGAGCCAAACAGCCTCTTTTGCAGCTTTGCATGCAGCAACATACTCAGCTTCCATGGTGGAATCAGCAATACAAGATTGATTGATACTCCTCCATATGATTGCTCCTCCTCTAATGGTAAACACAGATCCTGATGTGGATTTTCTAGAGTCAGAATCCGACTGGAAATCAGAATCTGTATACCCAACGGGAATTAAATCCCCTCAAGAGTATACAAGCATATAATCTCTAGTTCTTTTAAGATACTTTAAAATATGCTTGACTGCCGTCCAATGATCAGGACCAGGTTTCGATTGAAACCTGCTAACTATGCCAACAGCAAAACAAATATCTGGTCTAGTACAGAGCATTGCATACATGAGACTTCCAACTGCCGAGGCATATGGAACTCTACTCATGAATTGCTCTTCATGCTCATTCTTAGGAACCTGTTCCTTAGAAAGTTTGATTCCATGTCTAAAAGGTAACATACCTTTCTTGGAATCTTGCATGGAAAATCTAGACAAGATTTTATCAATGTATGAAGCTTGGGATAATGCAATCGTTCTATTCTTTCTATCCCTTATTACTTGGATACCAAGAATATAACTTGCTTCTCCTAAGTCCTTCATATCAAATTGTTTTGCTAACCATTCTTTTACTGATGTCAATACACCTACATCGTTTCCAATGAGTAGTATATCATCAACATAATGAATGAGGAAAACCAACTTGTCGCCTTTAATCCTTTTGTATACACAAGGTTCGTCAGGGTTTTGAATAAATCCAAAACCTTTCACAGCTTGATCGAACCTTATGTTCCAGGATCTGGATGCTTGCTTCAGTCCATATATGGACTTTTGCAATTTGCATACTCTTTCCTCTTGGCCCTTGTCAATGAATCCTTCTGGTTGCATCATGTAGATGCTCTCGTCAAGACTTCTATTAAGGAAAGCTGTCTTGACGTCCATTTGCCAAATCTCTAGGTCTAGAGATGCTGCAATGGATAAGAGTATCCTAATGGATTTAAGCATGGCCAAAAGAGAGAAGGTTTCCTCGTAATCGATACCTTCTTTCTATGTATAACCTTTAGCTACCAGTCTAGCTTTAAAGGTTTCCACATTACCATCCATACCTCTTTTCCTCTTGTATACCCACTTACACCCAATGGGTTTTATCCCTTTAGGCAAGTCTACAAGGGACCAGACTTTGTTATTAAACATCGATTCAATCTCAGATTGCATTGCCTTTTGCCAATGACGACAATCAACATCCTCAATTGCTTCCTTGTACGTGTAGGGATCATCGTCGTCCGGGAGATTCTCTATAGATTCTCCTAGACCGATGTATCTTTCGGGTTGTGTTATAACCCTCCCACTACGACGAGGAATGGTAGGTAGTTGATTTTGTGTTGGAGTGGAACTTACAATTGGGCTAGGTTGTGAAACCTCTTATGGAATTGTATCTCCTGACATTTCATTCACGACAATTCTACTTTTGGGCACAAAATTATTCATATAGTCATTTTCTAGAAATGAAGCATTTGTTGAAACAAATACTTTTAGATCATTAGGACTATAGAAATAATATCCTTTAGTTCCTTTTGGATACCCCACAAATATACATGTTTCTGAACAGGACTCCATCTTTTCTGTCTTTCCTTTCAACACATGTGCAGGACAACCAAATATCCTCATGTGTTGTAAAATAGGTTTTCGCCCAGTCCACAATTCATGTGGGGTTTTAGGGATAGATTTAGATGGTACATCGTTTAGAATGTAAATTGCTTTTTGTAGAGCATATCCCCAAAAAGAAATAGGAAGTGTTGAATAACTCAACATTGACCTAACCATCTCTAAAAGAGTTCTATTTCTCCTTTCTGCTACCCTATTTTGTTGAGGTGTACCTGGTGTAGAAAACTGAGAAACTATCCTATTATCAATAAGATATTGCTGAAACTCTCCAGATAGATATTCTCCACCACAATCAGATCTCAAGATTTTTATATGTTTCTCAAGCTGATTTTCTACTTCAGCTTTGAATGCTTTGAACATATCAAAAGCATCCGACTTATGTCTCATGAGATACACATAACCAAATCTTGAGTAATCATCTATGAAGGTGATGAAGTACTCATATCCACCTCTAGCTTGAATGCTCATAGGACCACATACATCAGTGTGTATTAGTCCTAAACATTCAGTGGCTCTTGCACCTTTGGTATTGAACGGCCTTTTGGTCATTTTACCTTCCAAACAAGATTCACAAGTTGGTAGATCATCAACCTTTAAGTCACTTAAAGGTCCGTCACATACCAATCTTTTAATCATATTAAGGTTAATGTGACCTAGGCGTAAATGCCAAAGGTAGGTTTCATCTTTTGATAATTTTACCCTTTTATGATTAGGTTCTGTTATTTCTGTGTCTAACGAGTGAGTGATATTTCTATGCAAAAAGAATAGACCGTTTTCCAATGTACCTTTGCAAACAATTTTGTCATTCTTACTAATAATAAAAGCTTTATTAAAAGTAACCGAATATCCAAATTTGTTTAAACAAGAAATTGAAATTAAATTCCTCTTAAATTGAGGTACATAATAAACGTCTATTAAATCTAAATGCCTACTAGAATCTAAAATAATTCCAATATCTCCCACTGCACTTGCAGACACTAACGTTCCGTTGCCCAAGCGCAAATTGACTTTATCTTCATTCAGCCTTCTCCTTTCTTGGAACCCCTGCAAGGAATAACAAACATGATTAGTGGCTCCAAAGTCTATGATCCAAGAATCAGTAGAATCTACCAGAAAACATGTTTCAAGATAATTAATATTACCTTCTTCCTTCTTATTCTTAGACTTTGGGCAATCTCTTTTCCAATGTCCATTTTCACCACAAAGGAAGCATTTCCCTTTGATCTTGGTTACTTTCTTGATTTCCTTCTTGGTAGGCCCAAGTTTCTTTTTCTTCTGTTGTTTCTTGACCTTCTTACGGGTCTAAACAGTAGCAACTTTACCAACCAAATGAATCTCTTGACCTTTGTTTTTCACAAGGATCTTTCCAGCGCTTTGAACATCTTGCATCAGGCCTTGCAAGGTGTATTCCTTTTTGTTCAAGGTGTAGTCCAACTAGAACTGATCAAAGGAATCTGATAGTGAGTTAACTACCATATCAATTTTGGTCTCACCATCAATCTCAGAACCATTTAGTTCAGCAATATTGAGATGTGCTATGACTTTCATCATGTGATCTTTCACAGATTGTCCAAGTTTCATCCTAAGATTCATAAAAGCAGTCACTGCCTCTCTCTTAGTCATCCTAGACCTTATAGCAAACATTTCCTCTAGAGACATCATTATATCAGCAGCGGACTCCATTCCTTCATGTTGCTGTTGCAACACGTCGGAGATAGTGGCCATAATATAACATTTTGCCATATCATCAGAAGTCTTCCACTGCTCATACTCATCTCTTTGCATCACACTAGATTCATTATTAGGAAGGGGTGGTTTAGGAGTAGTCAGAACAAATTTATGTTTTTCACTTTGCAGCAACAACCCAATTTTCCTTTTCCATGTGACATAATTATCTCCAATTAAGGTGTTATCTTTCAGGATGTTCATAGGTGATGGGGTCATGATTTCTGATTAAAACAAAAACATATATAAGTAAATAATCATGATAAAGCACTTCTAAATATTTATCTTGAATTAAATAAATAATTCAATCGTAAAAATTCAACAGTGATCCAACACCCATAAATCGTACGCCTCCTTTGGGAGTTCGTACTATTTACTAGTTGGACTAGGTCCCACCTAATTGTTAACATAACAACCAGCGTTTTCAATTTTAGCCTTGCAATTTTATTAACAAGAACTCTTGGGAGGATATTAATAAAATTACATTGAGTGTGTCACCAAGATATCGACCCTCAATTTTCTCTCACGAGAATCCCTCCTTGGGGAGTAGATTTCGTTTAAGTCAATTGTCTAGTCTATCCTTGTAAGGAAGTATTTTGTTAAATTCCATTTATGGATGCCCCTTGGGGGGGTTACCAAAAATAATAAAACTCAACTAACCTTGGAGGCCATAGGCGTTCTAACACACCTTCTCCAAGTCAATTATTTAAGGCGTGTGATTAAATTCCAAAGAATGATTTTACCAAGTTATCTAGATGTCAATTAGATACCTAAATCATTCAATGCATGTTCATACCAAAAGAGATATGTGAGTGTCACTCCTATTCTATATGAAATGTTATCATATAATAACAAATATTGTAATATTTATACATAAAAAATAAATAGCCACAATTTTGGTCCATCCTAGAAAAGCATGTAAATTACAATTGTACGGAATACAAAAACTCTTTTCTTGGCGGACAAGACTTCAAGCGACCATCTCTCGCACAAAAATCGCGCGTACAAAGATCACCACAGCAGCCCATGCACACGCCTAGCCCATGCAAGGGCATGAGCTGCCGCACGGCCAGCCTATGCATGGGTCGCGCGCTGCTGCACCGCAACAAGCGCAGCTGCACGCTTGGTTGCGTGCGTGCTTGTTGTCTCGGTGCGCACGAGTGCCAATACGGGTTCCGGATGCTCCAATTTCTTCAAATCTTCGAGTCTTCGAATCTTGAATATATTACAGCTTATTTTATACAATAAAATATGCAGTAATATTTTTTTTTATTAACCACTGCAGTATTTTTAATACATTAAAAAAAACTGCACTATTTTATACAACATAAAAAAAAAAATTAAGCAACTATCAAGAAGGAACTTGTGACGATAATAGGCCACCCTTCTTGTTACAATTCCGAAACAATAATTACATGGAAAATCTAGGACCAAAATTGAACAATAACAATTCACTTTATAACAACATATATAAATCTATACATTCGACATATAATTATATATGCGAATACCTAGATTGCCATCTCTTTCTAAAACATGCATAATCACAATAAAAAGAAATAGATTCACGTATATATACGTTAATTAATTAAAGCGTACAACCAGGCTCTGATACCAATTGTAGGGAAAAATTAACTAAAACTGCAGCGGAAGGCGAAAAGTAGATTTTCGTATAGTTTAAAATTTTTCTAAAGATTTGAACCTTAACCCTTTAATTGGTTAAACACAAATATACGGTTAGAGTTAAATACCTCTTGTCGCGTGATCCGATTGACTTACGTCGATGGTAATCCGCAAGATCTTCAATCCTAGCAAGTACGCGAATCACCTAGGAGCGTGGTCTCCCTTTTTTCTTTGAATTGCTTACCTGAGAATGGATGTTTGGAACTTCTGATCCTGATCTTCAATCCCAAAACACCAAGAGCCTAGAAAAATAGTTCCGGTCACTTTTGAATTCACAATTGATATGATTGGAACTCGCGTAACCCTAAATCGAAAGTGTGCACAAAACCTTTTGATGTTAAAGGCTTGCAAGTGCACTATCGAATGAGAACTTATTTTTCTTTTTCTCTCTTGGCCGAAATTCTATGTGTATTGAGTAAGATTTTTATTTTTCAAAGCAAACAAAAATCTCTCTCACTCAAGCTTCTTGGTGGCCGAAATTTATTACCTTATATTTATAAGGTGACCGAAATTTCTCCTTCTCAAAATAGGGTTGGCCGAATTCTTTGTGTAGGAAATCTAGGGTTGGCCAATTTCGTTACTTGAAAAGGAATTGTGCTTTTCCCTAATTCCTATCAATTTAAGAATCCTAACCCTTATAGGATTAGGGTGGCCGAATTCTTTGTGTGGTATGGAGTGTATGTGGACTTATTCCTTAGCACATTAGGACTCCTATCACTTAAAAGAATTCTAACCCTAATCCAACACATAGTATTTTATTTACTGATCAGGAAAAGATTTTGATTTAAACTATTAATTAATTAAATAATTAATTAATTTCCATTTAATCAAAATAATAAAATAAAATAATATCTTGGGCTATTTTATTAGCCTTGCCGCCCACACCATATATACATGGGCCTAATATTATTTTTCTTATTTTATTTAATCCATTAGACTTTAAATAAAAGCCCACATATGAACCAGACTTATTCTTATTAAAAGAAACAAGCCCACATGTCTCCTTTTAATATATTAATATAATAGAGCAGCCCATTAAATAAATAATAGACATATGATATTCTTAATATATTAAATGCAATTCTAGATGGACCTATAAATTGGTCCGGTAGAATATATCAAGTGATCCATGCAAGTACGTGTGGATTGTGGATCTTGGCGGGCTATCTAAATTTAAGCTTCAATAGACATAACCTAATCACAATCAACAAATGATTCACTTAGGTCCGATCTATTAATTTTAACTCATTCCACTAAAGAGATAAAATTGAACTCTTAAATAAAGATAGAATAAGGAGATGTTTCTCATTCATACCCTAGACAATCTTATAGGAGATGGTGTATCCTCGTGAATAATATCAGTAATCGCCAAGAGCTCATAGACCGCCTATAGCTCTCCAAGTTACCATATTTCCTCATATGACCACATTTTGAACTTGGATGTTTTGACTTGTCCAGAAGCTATGTCTTCAATAATCATTTATGAAAACTCAACGTTGAGATTTAATATCCAATACCTCAAAACATCGATATGATGATATTATACTCTCATTTAATAAATGGAGCCACGATGTCCATATCTATAAATGAAGTCCTCTATCGATTAACAAATGAATACCACCAAACTATCGAGGATAGACTATGCTATATAATCGTACTCATTGATAGCTCAAATGATAACACTTGCAACCATAAGTCCATCATTTATCTCAGGATTAAGATCGACTCTCCGATTGTCCTAATAATGAAAAGACTTATATCTAGTGACGGTTCTAGATAAAGTATTTCATTGTGATCCAGTTCAATGCACCCAGTGCACTAGATTCTCTTACTCGAAAACCTTTTGATGATTTTAGACTCATCATAACTCATTTGATCCCACTCAAATGCTAGTAAAAGAATTCTACAACTTTATTAAGATAGAGGTGCCCAACCTTTAACTTAAGTTGTGAACGTTATTCAAGACTAACTAAAGAATTGTGTGTACCTCACACATATCCGGATGTATGAACAATTCTTCATTTCTCATAGTCTTTTGACCTTATGATTATTTACCTTGACAATTATAATAATAAATGCTATAAGTATTTGTAAGAATCAGAAAACACTTTATTATATGAAAAGATTGTCAATTACAATAACACACTCTTGCTATTGAGCATAATCCTAACACTTTTACCCTTCCGCCCCTTCTTACGAGTGATGTCATCTGCTGTGAGTTCTGGGCAATCTTCTCCAAGATGTCATACGCCTCAACTGCTCTCTTGTCTGATATTGTAACTCTGCACGCATTGTCCAATAGCATTTGTGTTATCGGTGAAAGTCCACTATAGAAGGAATTAACCTTCAACTCAGGGTGGTATGTATGCGGCGACATTTGTGCTAACAACAAGTTAAACCTCTCCCATGCTTCATGGAATGGTTTACCATCCTCCTCACAAAGGATGATATTTTCAACCTTAGGTTCTTTTGCCTTTTTGTGACGGAAAATACTTGTTGAAAAAAGACTTTGCACACCTGACTCCATGTCACCAGTGATCCTGCCTCAATTCATGTACCATGTCATGGCGGCATCCTTTAGACAATACTGGAAACACCTGAGGTGGAGCTGCTCTCTTGTCAGTATTGCTTGGCGAGCCATTACCGGAAATGTTTCTAGGGTGGCTTCATACTGTTTCATAAATTAAAGGCAATCCTCGGTAATTCTCCCACTAAAAGATGGTATGAGGCTAATATGCATAGTCTTCAACTCATACTGTCTTGTTACATCATCCAGTACTATGGCAGTGGGCACATTACCTACAAAAGGGAGAGTGTACTCACCCATGGTGAGACCTAGCTGTTCATCTCCATGTACACTTCCCTCATGCTCTCAAGCCTGCTGCTCATTCTGATTCTGATCGTTCCTGTCTTTCCTATTTTGCCCAGGGTAATCCATAGGAACACCGGTTTCCATGTTTCCCTCTAACTGAACGGTTCTTCTACCCAACTGATTTATGTTGTCGATAACTGGCAACATTGTTCCTTTTAATGATCTTCTTCCGTGCATATACCTAGACTCCTGAAATTTTACAATAAATAACGCACAACGTAAATGAGAAACAGATAAGGTAGATTAGAAATTTTACTAGACTAACTATTACTTATGTAAAACTAATCAACCTAAACATGCCGCTCCCCGGCAGCGGCACCATTTGACAAGACGTTTTTTCTAGTGTCGTTTTAAAAGATAATCCGTCAACAATATTTGATAAAACCTCACAAAGCCTAAATTAGTTTGAAAACACAAATATAGTGGCAAGTGGGGTCGTCCACAGGGAGCGGAGTTAGCTAAAATTAGTTATTGCTAAAGTAATGTTATGTATATATATAATAATGAAACATAAAATGGTGAAGATGTAGATGGTGAATTTCACTATTAATAACACTAAATTAATTTTGCAACTAAATGAAGGGGGAAATGGGATGAAGGATATATATAGACGATGGAAACTAAGGAGTTAATGGATATGAAGGTAAATACTGGGCAATGCAACAAACTTGTCAATAGCATGGCTATTCAAGGTAACCGACCTAGGATGTATAAGTCGGCTATTTATCCCTAGAAGGTGGCCAACCTAGGATGTATAGTGCGGACCACCTATTAGGGATTAATCTGTCGTAAACTACCAACCTAGGATGTATAGTGTTGGTTGTTTATAGGATTCTGGAAATGAAGCTCGTCTACCTAACAATGACTCAACCGATTAAACGTAGTCACCCTAGGATGTATATTGATGACTTCTAACTCTCTCACGGGCTCCGACCTAGGATGTATAGTGCTAGAAACTCGATCGAGGTTAGATTAAGATCACGATTAAAGATTCGGAATTCATGACATTCTTCTATTCTTTAGAGCATTAAACACTAAATAGGATGTATATCTAGATGCAATACTCATACATAAAACAAAGACATCTTGCAAAGAGGATGTATCTACACAAGAAATAAATGGTAAACATTCACAACAAGAATAGATCAATGAAAGATAGACATGAATATCAATATAATATCAAGTTTATGTATAAGCCCAATATTCAACTAACTACTCCATCAACCCCTTAGAGGGGATTTAGCTACTCATTACAACTAGGAAATAAGAGAAAGGAAAGAGAAAGAACCCTTGGAGAACATCTCCTTCCTTGAAGTGGCTTCAATCTCCTAACTTCCTTGAAGTTGAGTAGAGAATGTAAGGATGAGAGAGAGAGAGATTGAGAGATTCTAGATTAAGTGTGTTTAACCTCTGAAAAGTGGAGTCAAAGGCTGCTCAAAACATTTCTATCGTTTTCTATTTATACAACCAACAAAAAGGTCACTTAAACTTCAAAAATCAATCTGGTGCGCGTGGAGTGCGGGTGGAGTGCGGGTGAATTACCCGCACTGTATGGGTTGTCTTCATCTTTAGTTCTCTGATCTGGGCAATAGTGCGGTAGTGCGGTGAATTACCCGCACTTGAACCTCACTTGGAATCGCACTGTGATCGCACTTGAATCGCACTTCACTGTTAGGTGCAAAATCTACCTTCTGTCTTGAGCAATAGTACGGGTAGAGTGCGGTTGGATGACCCACATACCCGCACTCTAATGTCAGGTGTAATTATGCTTTTCTTGTCTTGGTAACAGTGCGGGTGGAGTGCGGTTTGGTGACCCGCACAGTACCCGCACTCTAATGTCAGGTGCATCTTCAACTTCTTTGGTTTGGCATTAGTACGGGTAGAGTGCGGTTGGATGACCTGCACAGTACCTGCACTTTATAGTCAGGTGCAACTTTAGCTTCTCTGGTTTGGAAATAGTGCGGGTGGAGTGCGGTTGGATGACCCGCATTGTACCCGCACTTTATCTCTTCACTTGTATCATGTCCCGGCTATGAGCATGAGTGCGGCTGGAGTGCGGTTGTGACCCGCACTTGACCTGCACTTGACCCGCACTGTAGAGCTGCTTATGCTCCTTTGTCTTTCCTTTTGCCCCTTTTCTATAGAAATCACCGTAACATGCTTCCAAACCCATCTTTGCACCATTTTCTACAATTACGTGTAAAACAACCCATCAGAGATACAAAAATGCACGAAAACAGAACACAAGGTAAGGATTTGAGGGCCGAAAACAGAACACAAGGTAAGGATTTGAGGGCCTAAATATACTACATATTTGTCCCGATCAGTATCCATACCCACTTCTATCTTTCGC